>QNTS01000592.1:399060-419606 GCA_003317085.1 Hucho hucho
TGACCAAATACTTATTTTCCACCATAATTTGCAAATAAATTCATTAAAAATCCTACAATGTGATTTTCTGGATTTTTTTTCCTCATTTCGTCTGTCATAGTTGAAGTGTACCTATGATGAAAATTACAGGCCTCTCTCATCTTTTTAAGTGAGAGAACTTGCACAATTGGTGGCTGACTAAATACTTTTTTTCCCCACTGTATGTTACAACTCAGCTTTTCTGAGTTGGAATGGTGTGTTCATACCCCAACAACAGAATGTAGTGGACGTGTACCAGTCATTAAAAATATTCACAGGAGTAAACCACTGATGACATCATCCTCTATGAGGAAATAGCAAACGGTCTGTTTAAGATACAAGTTTGAGGTGTGGTTTTTGAAGTGTTTTTTTTCTTCTTCTCTTATTTATCTGAGGATGAGTCAAGAACATTATGCAGGTTAGCGTTTTTTTGTTATGAATCTTGTTCTCGAGGCAGCTCTAGAGAGTGGTCACTAGCTGGCACAAACCTATCCTAACCTTAACCTTAACCACACTGCTAACCCTAATGCCTAACCTTGACCTTAAATTAAAACCAAAAAACTATTTTGGTCTTCAGGAATTTTTACAATATAGCCAATTTTTGCAGCTGGCCTATCAGAAGAAATTGCTCAGTTCTGCCTCCAGGACAAGACTCATGACAATAAACGTCAACCTGCGAACATTATTTGGGTACGACGATAACAAACCTGTATATATAGTAAATGTGACTTCAAGAAAAACTCATAGTATGTATTAAGATTAAAACCATGGTATATTTAATCTTGAATATGTATGAGTTCTACTAATAGTGATAATAGAGTAACTCATTAGTATTATCGTTAAATCTCTTCCTGGTTGCTCCAAGTTTAATTTGTTCCTCCAGGCTCAACACACATCAGAGGCATTTCTCATTAACTAATTAAAAGCTTTCAGTGTTCATTTTTAACATTTGCATTTGTGTACTTTATAGTGGAGTCAACTAATCTCTGTTGATAATTAAACTAGGATTCTGTTTGATTTCAGAAGCACCCTCCAGAGGTGTTAGTTTAGTTTCAACTTCAGTTATTTTTGCCCCAGGAAATCTTCATTTGTATGGTTATTTTTACATTTTTATTTTTTTTGTGTGAAAGATCTTCTATATTGTTCATTTTTCTGGATAACTTAAGGGAAAATTCCTAAATTGGTATGTCCTCAAATGTGTATTATGGCTATTAGGCCTTTGAATCATATGAATTAATTGATGATGAAAGCTGAGCAGTTTTGATCAGGACCATGTTGTCCTGCTGAGTAATATCACCACTCTTCACTGGGCAGCATCTATCCCCTTTGTTCAACTGCACGCGGCCAGGTTTTTCACATGGCAAACAGTCTCTTCACCCCAACAAAGGTTACATAACCTATAGGTCTAACATGGGGCAAAATCATTGCCCTC
Source organism: Hucho hucho (assembly GCA_003317085.1). Classification (NCBI taxonomy): domain Eukaryota; kingdom Metazoa; phylum Chordata; class Actinopteri; order Salmoniformes; family Salmonidae; genus Hucho; species Hucho hucho. Next base: position 400,511 of record QNTS01000592.1, read on the forward strand.
CTCTCGAAATTCAGGACTTGAAAGAGAGCCCCGAGATTGATTCTTATTGAAGAAAATGAAGGAAATGTGACTGTCTGCTTTTACGAGCCCCACATTCATTAATTGGACAAGGGATCGAAACAGACCATCAGATCTGGTCATCATGCAGGCACATGATAAGACAGCTAACATATGCACACACTTACACACGCACGCAGGCACATGAAGCCAGCTAACACACATGTGCCTGCATGTACGTATGCACACCAGTGGAGGCTGCTGAGGGAGGATGGCTCATAATAATGACTGGAATGGAGTCAATGGAATGGCATCAAACACATCAAAGACATGGTTTCCATGTGGTTGATACCACTCCATTGACTCCCTTCCAGCCATTATTATGAGCCGTCCTCCATTCAGCAGCCTCCACTGATACACGCACATACACACTTGTGCAAACACATGCATGATGCATGCTGAACGCGGAACAAGAGAGAGCTCGGTTTGTTTTGAAAGTTTCTGAATAAGTTTTTCCTGGAAAAGGTTTGTTTACTAGCCTACCTGTTTAATGTTGATCCCACGATGCGGTTAGCCTCAGTTGCTGTGACCACTACTGTCTGTCCCGGGACACTGACAAACCCTAAAGTCTGAAGAGCTGCTGCTTGGCTAAGCAACTATCCTAGCTGCTAGCTATCAAGCTAGTCAGGTTTGAACAAAGCCCGCGAAGCAGTTAGCTCTTGAGGCTGGGACCGCGGATAGTTCCGGGCTTGTGGCTGTTTAAATCCCTGCTGTTTGTTGCTGTTTCCATCATCCCTGCAAGCTGTGCTGGCTGGAATTGCTGCCAAAGATAAAGAAGGTTGGAGTAAGAGGACAGTATTTCGCTATCACAGGTGTGTGATCTTTTAAATAAAAAATATGTCTACAAGCAATTGTTACAGCAACTGGAAAAGTTTCTTTGTCCAAATACTGGTGGACTCAACTAACAAAAGAATGGACGATCTGACTAGAGGTCCAAGACCTTAAGAACAATTTGCATTTCTCCCAGGGAGAGGTGGATGTCCTGAAAGACACTTGCAGCATGATGAGAACAAACTGAAAGTCCACGCAAGATGACATCAGCATAAGTCTGTGAATCATTATTACAGATGACTGGGAAAACAGACTATATAGAGGGACAATTCAGGAGGAATAACATTGTTGTGGTTGGAATACCAGAAAGAGAAGGATTGCTGTTTTGAATTCGGTCAAGTTAGGAGAAGTGGACATTGATTGTTATCCATCAACAATGGTAAGCCACCAGATATAGACAAGTTGATGGGAAACTATTGAGAATGTTAGCAGACTGTATTCCAATATCTTTAACCAAAGCATAAAGGAGTGTGTGTCCACAGGCGTGGAAGGAAGCCAAGGTAATTCCACTGCCGAAAAATAGTAAAGCACCCTTTGCTGGCTCGAATAGCCGTCCAACCAGTTTTCCGCCTGTTCAAAGTAAACTGATGGAGAGAATTATGTTTGACCAAATACAACACTATTTTTCAGAGAACGAGTTAACTACTGAATTTCAGCATGCATATAGAGAAAGGCACTCAACTTGTAGTGCACTGACTCAGATGACAGATGATTGGTTCAAATAAATGGATAATAAGATGATCGTTGGAGCTATATTATTAGATTTCATAGCAGCATTTGATGTTATTGATCAGAAATTGTTATTGAATAAACTCACTTGCTATGGCTTTACATCACCTGCCATCACATGGTTGGAGAGTTATTTGTCCAATGTACAGTACGGTGTCCCTCAGGGCAGTTGCCTGGGCCGTCACTCTCTATTTTACAAATGATTTGCCACTGGTCTTACACAAAGCTAGAATGACTATGTATGCAGATGATTCCATATGCCACATGTCAGCACCCAAAATCCGTGAGCTTACAGAAATTGTAAATAAGGAGTTGCAGTCATATCAGAATGGGTGATTAATAATAAACTGCTCTTACATCTAAAACTAAAAGCATTGCATCTGGTTCAAAACATTCTCTAAGACCTAAACCGCAACTGGAGTTGTACATAAGCTTGAGCAAGTTGAGGAAGCTAAACTCTTAGGTATAACATTGGATGGTATTTTATCACGGTCAAGTCATATTGACAGAGTTGTTGTGAAGATGGGGAGGGGTATGTCTTTTATACAAAGATGTTCTGCGTTTTGACACAAACATCTACTGTATTAGTTGTTATTAAGGCTCTGGTTTTGTCCCTTGTTGATTACTGTCTGTATGGTTCCTAATCCAACGCTCTAACCGTTAGGCTACCTACTGGTCCCCAAGTCCAAAACAAATTCCCGACAACACACAGTATTATACAGAGCCATGATCACATGGAACTCCCTTCCATCTCAAATGACTCAAGCACACAACAAAATTACCTTTAATTAAACAACAACAATCTCATGGAACGGCGGGGACTGTGAGCGGACACACAAACAAACACATGCACTCATAGACTTGTGTTTTTTTGTGGACCCCCAGAAGAGTAGCTGATACTTCTGCAAAAGCTAATGGGGATCCAAATAAACAAATACCAACACAGAAATACACGCACACACATGTGCACAAACATACACACAGATATGTATATACATATGCATGCACATACACGTACATACTATGGATACACACATTTACACACTCGGGAGCTGTTGGGATTAGTGTGCTGTCAGACAAAAACAACGTGACAAGATCCCAAAGTTTTCTAGGTCAGAGAGAGAGAGATGAGAGGGCACATTCCAGAAAGCTTCATTAGTCCCATTCAGCCTTGTGCGTGGCCTCCTCTCATGGGGTACATGAGCACGATCCTCTCCTTATGGGGTACATCCAGCCAATGGGTAAACACTGGAAGGAATTCCCAACCAGAAATATGTTGATTATGATGTTTTTATGGACAGATTTATTACACTTAACTTCCTATCTAATCTGTCATTGATGGAGACGCAAATTGCAACTACGTTTATCATCCACCTGTAAACATTTGTAGTAAGATAACTGGTCAATTCTATTAACATGTGAATACCTCCAGGCTATGTAATCTTAGAAATCAACCAGTGTTTGTATAGTTAAAGGGATGTTTATTCAACTGGCTGACCTTCTCCCCTGGCCACGATCACACTGGACAGCTCAAGCACTCAAGTGACAGAGAACATCTCATCATCATCAGCATAAGTATTAGCATATGTCAGCATAAGTATTATCATCTTCTGGGGATTTAAAGCTGAGATCCACAGCGCCACTGGCCGCCCCATCACTGTTGTAATTGTTTTTGTTGCTGAGCTGAGGAGTGTGGTAGAAAAAAATTGCGGTACATATTGTGCTCTTCTATCATGCGTACAATGATGTCAGAGGGGAAAAAACTGTTTTGTGTTATTAACAGTAACGTCTTTGTTCTTGTAATATCGCAAACAGACATGGCAGTCTCACCATTAAAGATTGCAGCTTTAAGAGTGGTCCATCTGTCACCCACCATAACACACACACGCTCCGTACACGCTCCGTTCACGCACGTGCACCCACGCACTCTACACACATACTATGAATCCCTTCTAAAGACCACTCATGGTCTGTCTCTATTTGCACATGCATTATAGGTAGACCCAATATTGTCAATGAGAAAGTTGTAAATGTAATATAAATGTAGTATCCAAAATGTCCTTTTAGGCTAACCTACCCCATTCATTGGACCAGTAGCTCCCTCTCTAGTAGGCTATAAGGCAGTCAGATGTCTTTAATGTCTTTATGTCTTTACTGCGTGGTATACTTAATCTAAGAGTCAATGGTTTTATTTGCTGCCCTCGGTTCTGAGAAGTACTAGTGTCACCATCCATGCATGTCTTGGTGCTTCTGAGAGATTCATGCAATTCACCACTCAGTAAGTAAAGACGATAAATATCTCTCCATTATAGTAGCTAACAGAGATGCAGGGAATTTGTTTGTCTTTCCATGTCTCATTCTGGTTCAGGACAAGCACAGAGGTGGATAAATTGTTCTTGCTGGCTATCATTTTGGACATATTTAGGCTTTTAGACTATATCTCTGACTGTATCGATTGAGTTGTTCATGAACCACCGTGAAGATGAAAACATTGGCTGACCATTTACTCACATAACCATTTTCTCACAAGAAGGCTGCACCACAGCGCCTAACCTCCAGAGGCTTTGAGCCATACCATGATTCAGGGCATGACCCCTAAAACCGTTGGTCACAATCAATCACTCCATTAACTTAGCTGTTCCTAAGCAACAGTTTACCCTTGGACACACACATGCACACACGCATATACACAGACACACACACACACACACACACACTTACATTTCAGTCATTTAGCAGATGCTCTCAACACTTTTATCCGCTACTTGCCAACCACACACGCACGCGCGCGTACACACAGACACAAGCTGACAAAATGCACTCTCCTCTCAGCAGATCCACTCAGAGAAGTTAGGGCTGTTAGTGAGGCAATTAGTCTTGTGTTCTCTGAATAGCATGGTTTGATAAAAAAAACTTGCCTGTTGGGCTGCACTGGGACAAACCACTGGGAGAGACACAGCACAAGATCCAACATGTTACACAAACGGATAATTTAGTTCACTGCTTCATAGTGTATTCTAGTTGCGCTGCATCATTATTTTGTCAATGTAATCCTGATAGTGAGTATCAGTAGGCAGCAGGAGATCCAGAAATTTACTTCTGTGGTTTATAGATTTTCTGTGATTTGAACCTGCACTCCTCGAGTCATGTGACTACCAGGTTAACCCTCTCCACACCACAAGCAAAGTCTCCCAAGAAGAACTACAGAGCAAAGTATGAATGATAGTGTGTAGAAAAACTGAATGCCATTATTGTAAGTGAAATAAAAATAACTCCCAATAGATTATTGTGTAGATATCGAAAACAGAGAATTTACAGACTGTAACCAGAAGTGAAATAGCTGGTGTAGATGTGATGTCTGGGTGTTGTAACTGCTCTTCTACCTACTGTCTGCTCTTCAGACAATGTTAAAGGAAAACTACAGCGTTCACACTGGCCCTAAAAATTAAGAGACACGTGCATGCATTGAAAACACTCTCTAATTACCAATCCTTCATAGAGACATGCTGTCAGCTCTGCTCCCCCGCAGGAGTCTGGTGCAGCTGCCGCAAAACATCATCTTCATCTCCCATAGCACAGGAAATAGCAGAGGGTATGATATGAGCCGAGGGCTTAATGTAGCTGTAATGTATTCACACTCTGTGAGTTGCCTTTACAAATTCAGAGATGAATTATTGCCATGTTCCCAATATGATCAACATGGGGTTTGGTATTATGACTGAGCTGCATGCTGACCATGAGCATTGCTGTAGATTTGTTTGTGTACTCCAAGGCCAGCCCGTCATTCAGACATGCTCCATAGAGCTGAAGATTATCATTATCAATGCTGATTGTGCAAATACCACTACAAGGAAGTCTACAGTGATAGGGGCCTAGGGATAAACACAGTACTGCTTATAGTTTACACTGTGCCTACAAGGACTCGTTGTTTGAACAATCCTGTCACCAATGTCACCAAAGTACACTGTTTTAACCATAATATATATATTTTTGCCCAGGTTTGAACTAAATGCACAGTATTGTTTCAAGGTTTGGCTGAATTTCAAATGTAATTTACGTTCCTTGACAACTCAACCAAACATCAATCCAAATGTTGACATGAATCATCTGACAAATTTGCCTAGTGGATAGTCTACCCTCTGGCCTTAGCTCACCCAGCAATAACCTCTCCTGCCCCATCCAGAGGGCTCTTCGCTTGCCTGCGCCTGCCTGCCTGCCAGCCCAGTGCAGCCAAACACCTCGTCTCAGTCCTTCACACCCCACAGCCCACCCTGCTGTACCCTGTTGAACGCTCAGTGGGGAAAAGTGGGTGTATGGCGCGCCCCCATAGTAAAAATCACCTTCTTGGCAACAGAGGATAGACAGAACCCTTCTGCTATGACAGCTATTAGATGTAATTTAGGACAGGGGTGCAGCTGTGGACCCCATGGGAGAGGCTGACTTTAAGTGTAACTGGGGAGGTGATTGCAGCAAACAATGAGATATAAAGCCAGAAAGAGGTAATAGAGGTATGTACTGTAACAAGACAGGCACACAGCATTATTGCTTGCTAGAGATCTCCAGAACAGTCAGTAAACTAATTAAAGACTGTTTCCCTCTGTGCATAGACTGATAATGTGTCACTGTTGATGGATAATGACATTGATACACAAAGGCATTATCTCCTTATATTTGAGTCAGTGCTTAGCATTGTATATGCACAGTCAGTAACAGTGTTGTATTTATAGAATCAACCTCATACAACATCTTCTCCATCACTGCACTGAGTGGTTGAGACCCTGAAACCATATCAAGGCAAGTACAGTAAACCTACAGTATGTATATTCTGCAAGCTTAATCCTATGGAGACAATGGCTGCCCAGGTTAAGGACCTCATACACTGACAGTCAGTAGTTTAACAGTTAAGATTCATTGGATATGGGATAAGGCAAAAGAGCCTCAATTCATTTTGTAAGAGCCTATAGCCACCTAGCGGCATATGTGTATAATCAATTATATTATTTGTAAAATATTAAAACGTTCTAGATCAAAAGAGGGTGAGCAGATATTGTATTTTCTTTCTAATCTTAAGACATTCCAAAGGAGTTAGGGGAGCAGTGTTTTCAATGTTATTCAAAACAGAAAGCTAACCCATTTGAGTGCTTTAGACTGCTATTTTCATTCAAACCCCCCAAAATTACTAAAATATTAGAAGGGCTATTTGCCCCCAAAAAACTCCTTTATATTTTCAGTTTATTATGCACGTCTCAGAATGAAATATTGTTTCCCACTTATCTCTAAAAGCAGAGAGCATACAAATACAGCATTAAACTTCTTGCCTTTTCTCCTGGTATGATATAGTTGCAGTGAATGACCTCAGGATGGCGCAAGCGTGCTTTGTAATGCAGGCACCTTCGAGGTTTCATGACCAAACTGTCCTGTCTTTAGACTAAATAATTGCTGCACGTTTTGTCCTGACCTCAAGTGATGGCACCATTTTCACCGCATGCAGAGAGACACCAGTAGCATACTGTTTGTCTTTCCAAATCAATCATATTTATTCTAACCGAACAAATAGCCCAAAAAATATCTTGTCTCATTAACGATTTATATAGATGAGTGAATAACATTATGAGATTCACATTTAACAAATGAGTACTGCTTAGAAAAACATTATGCATGACAAGACAAAGGTAGTTAGAGACATTATCTTTAAAAAAGGGATTTGCTGTGATTTGAAAAGAAGAGGTTGTGTGTGTGTGTGTGGTGTGTACGTCTTTTTTTTTGTGTGTGTGTGTGTGGAAGCACATAATCCACTACAGACTTTCCCATACACACACACACACACTCCCACTCAATCTGTGTCACCTATTTCTCAGTGAGTCGTTCCAGCTCTGCCTATCTTCAGAGAGGGGTTCCCTTGTGAATGTATCAGTGTGGGGGACATTTGCATGGTGTATGCAATTGAAAAAATAACCAGATATATACTTTAGCAAGGAGCTATTTTCAAGTGAGAGTAGAGAAATAGTCAGGCCATGTTGGAGAATGTTACTGTATGAATGTCAGACAGAGAGCGTGAAGGTGAGTGAGCGGGGGAGAGAGAGAGAGAGAGAGAAAGATGTAGAGTGATTGCACGAGACGGTGAGAGAGAGAGTGTGTGAGAGAAACAGAAACAGAGGGTCAGAGAGAGAGAGAGGGAAAGAGAGAGAGAGAAGGGGGGAGTGTGAAATGGTCCCCAAAGTGAGTGAATGTGACAGCCTTTCACCCAGGAGAGCACTTCTACTGAGCACCCGGGCCAGCCTAGGTCACATGTCTGTCACACACATCTGTGACTAGAGAATCCTATTAAAACACTTCCACCCCAGGATAGCATCCATCAGAACATATACACAGTCTTACATCAGGAAATACAGGGACATTAGCAAGGATGGGCAGAGCAGAATATTGTAACTACCATAGAGAACCCATAATTCATTCTATATCTAAATCAAAGGTAAATTGTATATACTGTAGATGGATGTTATGGACAGGCAGATCAGAGGGATGTAAATACAGTATATAGACATAGATGAACAGAGCATAAAACTAAATGGAACAGAGCAAAACCAAATCACATTTTATTGGTCACACAGATATTCATCAGATGTTATTAAGGGTGTAGTAAAATGCTTGTGTTCCTAGTGTAACAGTGTAGCTTCCGTCCTATACTGTTACACTAGCTCCAACAGTGTAGTGGTATCTAAACAAGATTCAGAACAATACACACAAATCTAAAAGTAAAGGAATGGAATTAAGAAATATATAAATATTAGATTGAGCAATGTCAGAGTGCCATTGACTAAAATAGAAAACAGTATATACATATGAGATTTTTTATTTATTTTACCTTAATTCAACTAGGCAAGTCAGTTAAGAACAAATTCTTATTTTCAATGACGGCCTAGGAACAGCGGGTTACTGCCTTGTTCAGGGGCAGAACGACAGATTTTTTACCTTGTCAGCTCGGGTATTCGGTCTTGCAACCTTCCGGTTACTAGTCCAACGCTCTAACTACTAGGCTACCTGCCACTCCAGGCAGTATTTAGCATTATTTAAACATTATTAAAATGACTAGTGTTCCAAACCAGAAGGTGGACAGACCTGCGTTGTTAGAGATTTTTGATGTGTCCACCATTTCAGTGTACTAACTTCAGTCTATCATTTTTGTTAATGAGAAAGTTCTCGTTGCAGTTGACTTACACTCTGTCCACACTTGACTCGTGCATATGACAATTATCAAGATAGATCTGGGCTTTGACTTGGCACACACACACACACACACACACACACACACACACACACACACACACACACACACACACACACACACACTGCTCTAAATGCAAAGCATATTTGAACAAATAAAAGAGGCCTCAGCGTTGAAATAAAGATGAAATGTGCAAAGATGAAATGTATTTTAAATAACAACGTCTGTCATTGTGGGGGTTAAAACACACTGACTGCAGGCATGGTTGGACTCTTACCGAGGCTGAATAACACTCTGAGGCAACTTTCCCTCTCACTTTTATTGTCTAAAATAATTACCTGTCAAACATGGTTTATACATAATATAGGTTACTTAATGCGCAGATACCCTTCCGAAATGAAATAGCCAAGGGAATTTTCCACATGGTCACTCCATTTCGCTCCCCAAATAATCATATTTGACACCACCACCGCTGAATCCTCTGGAAACGACAACAAGTTGAGCTGTCAGACCTCTTTTGCAGAGTCCTTAACCTTGAAGCCTTTTGTCACTTCTTTACTTCTCGTCCCCTTTTCTTCTCTTCGCTTAAGAGATGTGATGTGTGGTTTTTAAAGGGCTGCCAGAATAATACCTGTGAAATCAGGAAAGATCGTCCCTGCCTCTCATGCTCCCTTCTCACCATTACCTCTACAACTTCCCTTTTGTGCAGTTTTTCACGTGGCACTGGCATTCCTTAGCCAAGGAGAGAAATGCGGTCTCGTCCACCTGTCCCTGTAGGAATAAGCCCTACTTTGCATGCACCATAAACACCAGCCAGCTATATAGTACAGTATATACACAGAATATACACACACACAATTTGTTTTAATAAAGCAGTAAAATTGAAGTTGCAAACCTTTTGCCATTAGGCTTAAAGACCCAGTGCCATTTGCAATGAAAGTCAGTAACTGTGAAAATTAGCTGGTAATCTGTGGATGTTGTACAGTAGTTATCTGCTAAGGGCGGACATGGTTGTGACTTTGAGCTTGGTAGCAGCTTCTGGCTTTATGGCTCTCCCTGCACAGCAGAACATCCACACAATGGAATAGCTACCCTTCATGATCTGTTTTCAGTCAAATGCACAAAAGGTGGTATATATAAAAAAAACAAAAAAACAAGCAGTGTATTTAGTATCTGTGTCATGTGTGTGGCAAATGTACAAAATAAAAAGTCTACTAGATATAGCCTACAATATAAACTGGATGGTTTGAGCCCTGAAAGCTGATTGGCTGAAAGTCATGGTATATCATACACGTATACCACAGGTATGACAAATCATTTATTTTTACTTCTCGAATTATGTTGGAAACCAGTTTATAATAGCGACAAGGCACCTCTGGGGTTTGTGGTATATTGCCAATATACCACGATTAAGGGCTGTATCCAGGCACTCCGAGTTGTGTTGTGCTTAAGAACAGCTCTTAGCCGTGGTAAATTGACCATATACCACACCCTCTCGAGGCCTTATTGCTTAAATATAAAACTTCTGTCAACATGTTGACAAGTTTGAACAGGAAGCTGTACCTGCTCTTTTTTTAATCAAACAACAACAACATGACAGACTCTTTAAGCTATGCTGTGTTCAAACGTGTTTTGCAGATAGTGGGAAATGACCTACTCGGAGTGAGGCAGCAGATGACTTGGTTTACTAATTAATACAACAATGCAAAATGGAATAGAGAAATATGTGTCGAGACGCAGATAAAGAGCCTATCACCCCACTCATAAAACAACTGTCTCAGATTGCAAAGACGACACAGAATTTAAACTAAATTAGCCTGATTTGCTTTGCTGCTTGCACGCACACACGCACACGCACACACACACACACACACACACACACACACACACACACACACACACACACACACACACACACACACACACACACACACACACACACACACACACACACACACACACACACACACACACACACACACTCTACTGCTAAGAAGTGTTAAATTCCCCGGGCACCGAAGACGTGGATGTCGATTATGGCAGCCCCCCGCACCTCTCTGATTCAGAGGGGTTGGGTTAAATGCGGAAGACACATTTCAGTTGAATGCATTCAGTTGTACAACTGACTAGGTATCCCCCTTTCCCTTTCCCAATCCCCCCTCTGTAATGGAGAATATCAATAGAACAATCTCTAAGTCGCCTCCCATCTGCCTTTACATTTATTTTGAGTGTTCCCACTGAGTGTGTACATATATTACTGTAAAATCAATGGGCATGCATCCTGTTGCTCTCTGACTGTCATGTATATATACACACCATTACCTCTAAACCCTACCTCCGGCATCGGATAATGGTTACATTTTAATTAGTAATTGTATGGTAAATACACACACGCACACGCACACACACACACACACACACACACACACACACACACACACACACACACACACTCTCCTCAAAAACACACGTGATGTAAAGCTTCACATGATCCTGTAAAGCAGTTCAGAAAACAATTCCCCTCTCAGTCTCTCTTGAAGTAACTCAACAACTTCTGGAGTGTGTTTGGAGTTGAGAGGAGCTGGTAAATCAGGTACAAAGCAAACAGACAGGTTGCCATGGCACACAATGGCCAGCGTGGACAGCCCTGTCTCTTCTTGAAAGAGGCAAACAGAGAGCAGTGGTAGGAAACTGTGTTCTGTGTGCATTCAGCATGGTTTCCTATTGTCTGGAGCCAAGGAGTGTCATCACAGTGTCACCCCCCCCTCTCTGTCCAGGTTCACTCCCCCACTGGCTGGAGCCAAATTACTCTTAAAGAGGATGAAAAAAAACATCTAAGTTAGGCTCCTGGGCCCCATGCTGCGAGGGGAGGGAATAGGCTCCATTACAGGGTAGTATACTGTATTTACGAGAAGGAAAAAAGGTTCCTCAATTAGCAGGCGTTAGTCATGGCTAACCTCTCCCCAGAGGGAACGTATCACTCACTCAAAACAGCTGTCTGGTCTCTAAGCTTAGTGTACTGCTGCAAATAGTCACTGATACAGTCAGTGTATGATCTGATGTGATGGTGCCGGGAAATAGCTGGGTCAATTCTCAAGTGTGAAGCGTGTAGCGTCCTTGGGGCCACAATCACAGGCAATTAGCAACACACACACACAAACACAGATACTTGCACACACACACACAAACACAGATACACGCACACACACATACACACAAACTTTACCGCTAGGAAGTGTTCAATTCACAATCCCCCCTCTGTAATGGAGAATGTCAACAGAACAATCTGTAAGTCACCTCCCATCCCTCTTGACCTTTATTTTTAGTGTTCCCACTGAGTGTGTATATGTATTACTGTAAAATCAATGGGCATGCATCCTGTTGCTCTCGGAAAGTTTACATACACCTTAGCCAAATACATTTAAACTTTTTCACAATTCCTGACATTTAATCCTTGTAAAAATTCCCTGTCTTAGGTCAGTTAGGATCCCCACTTTATTTTAAGAATGTGAAATGTCAGAATAATAGTAGAGAGAATGATTTATTTCAGCTTTTATTTATTTCATCACATTCCCAGTGGGTCAGAAGTTTACATACACTCAATTAGGATTTGGTAGCATTGCCTTTAAATTGTTTAACTTGGGTCAAACGTTTTGGGTAGCCTTCCACAAGCTTCCCACAATAAGTTGGGTGAATTTTGGCCCATTCCTCCTGACAGAGCTGGTGTAACTGAGTCAGGTTTGTAGGCCTCCTTGCTCTCACACACTTTTTCAGTTCTGACCACACATTTTCTATAGGATCTAGGTCAGGGCTTTGTGATGGCCACTCCAATACCTTGACTTTGTTGACCTTAAGCCATTTTGCCACAACTTTGGAAGTATGCTTGGGGTCATTGTCCATTTGGAAGACCCATTTGCGACCAAGCTTTAACTTTCTGACTGATGTCTTGAGATGTTGCTTCAATATATCCACATAATTTTCCTCCTCATGATGCCATCTGTTTTGTGAAGTGCACCAGTCCCTCCTGCAGCAAAGCACCCCCACAACATGATGCTGCCACCCCATGCTTCACGGTTGGGATGGTGTTCTTCGGCTTGCAAGCCTCCCCCTTTTTCCTCCAAACATAACGATGGTCAATATGGCCAAACAGTTCTATTTTTGTTTCATGAGACCAGAGGACATTTCTCCAAAAAGTACTATCTTTGTCCCCATGTGAAGTTGCAAACCGTAGTCTGGCTTTTTTTATGGCCGTTTTGGAGCAGTGGCTTCTTCCTTGCTGAGTGGCCTTTCAGGTTATGTCGATATAGGACTTGTTTTACTGTGGATATAGATACTTTTGTACCTGTTTCCTCCAGAATCTTCACAAGGTCCTTTGCTGTTGTTCTGGGATTGATTTGCACTTTTCGCACCAAAGTACGTTCATCTCTAGGAGACAGAACGCGTCTCCTTCCTGAGCGGTATGATGGCTGCGTGGTCCCATGGTGATTATTCTTGCATACTATTGTTTGTACAGACGGACGTTGTACCTTCAGGCATTTGGAAATTGCTTCCAAGGATGAACCAGACTTGTGGAGATCTACAATTTTTTTCTGAGGTCTTGGCTGATTTCTTTTGATTTTCCCATGATGTCAAGCAGAGGCACTGAGTTTGAAGTTAGGCCTTGAAATACATCCACAGGTACACCTCCAATTGACTCAAATTATGTCAATTAGCCTATCAGAAGCTTCTAAAGCCATGACCTAATTTTCTGGAATTTTCCAAGCTGTTTAAAGGCACAGTCAACTATGTAAACTTCTGACCCACTGGAATTGTTATACAGTGAATTATAAGTGAAATAATCTGTCTGTAAACAATTGTTTGAAAAATGACTTGTGTCATGCACAAAGTAGATGTCCTAACCGACTTGCAAAAACTATAGTTTGTTAACAATAAATTTGTGGAGTGGTTGAAAAACGAGTTTTAATGACTCCAACCTAATTGCATGTAAACTTCTGACTTCAACTGTATACATACACACCATTACCTCTGAACCCTACCTCCGGCATCGGTTAATGGTTACATTTTAATGAGTAATTATATTGAAAATACTGTTTTGAATTTAACATAATGAATCGATAAGGCATGGCGAACGTCGAACAATGCTAGCTCTCTGACCCACTATTTTGCCATTAATACGTGCCACATATCAGCTTGCAAACAATGTAAAAAAAACAACATTCAAATAATAAAGCCGCATACAAACATGGTCTCTTTTTTGCTTTCTTGCGTAAGGCAGCTCCAAAATTCAAGTGTTTCAGCCTAGCTCAGTGCTTTCTGTAGTGGTGTGGCTGCCATTTGTATTATCTTTTACCAGATCCATTGTGGTTTATTCTCCTACATTCCTTTAACATTTCCACAAACTTCAAAGTGTTTCCATTCAAATGGCACCAATCATTTGCATATCCTTGCTTCAGGGCCTGAGCTACAGGCAGTTAGATTTGGGTATGTCATTTCAGGCAAAAATTGAAAAAAAAAAAGGGGCGGATCCTTATGAGGTTAAACGACTACGAACATTACCAAGTTTTGCTCTCCTGCGCCTGACTTCTCTTCCACCAGTTAAGTAATCCTTACATTTTATATCAAGACTTCCCAAATGTGCCTAATTTGTTTATTAATAACTTTTCATGTTCATTGTGCACTCTCCTCAAACAATAGCTTGGTGTTTCTTTCAATGTAATAGCTACTGTAAATTGGACAGTGTAGTTAGATTATGAAGAATTTAAGCTTTCTGCCAATATCAGATATGTCTACGTCCTGGGAAATCTTATTGTTACTTACAACCTCATGCTAATCGCATTAGCCTATGTTAGCTCAACCGTCCCGTGGACGGGACACCGATCCCATAGAGGTTAATATATATCACCCAACGGTTAAACAACACGAGAGTACATGGGCACAAAATAACCCAAAACGCACCAGTTCAAAATCATGATCATGTGCAGAAGCACTAAAACAACAATCCCACACAAAGACATGGGGGGGGGACAGAGGGTTAAATACAAAACATGTAATGAGGGAATTGAAACCAGGTGTGGAAAACACAGACAAAACAAATGGAAAATGAAAAGTGAATCGTGATGGCTAGAAGACCGGTGACGTCGACCGCTGAACACCGCCCGAACAAGGAGAGGCACCGACTTCGGTGGAAGTCGTGACAGGACCCCCCCCCCTTGACGCGCGGCCTGCCGACACCAGCCTCGGGGCCGACCCGGAGGGAGAGGCGCAGGGCGATCCGGACGGAGACAGTGGAACTTCCGCAGCATAGACGGGTCCAAAATGTCCTCCACCGAAACCCAGCATCTCTCCTCCGGACCGTACCCCTCCCACTCCACGAGGTACTGAAGGCCCCTCTTCCGACGCCTCGAATCCAGTATGGAGCGGACTGAATACGCTGGGGCCCCTTTGATGTCCAGAGGGGGCGGAGGGACCTCCCGCACCTCAGACTCCTGGAGCGGACCAGCCACCACCGGCCTGAGGAGAGACACATGGAACGAGGGGTTAATACGGTAATCGGGGGAAAGCTGTAACCTATAACAAACCTTGTTCAAACCTCTCCTCAGGACTTTAAATGGCCCGACAAACCACGGACCCAGCTTCCGGCAGGGCAGGCGGAGGGGCAGGTTTCGGGTCGAGAGCCAGACCCGGTCCCCCGTTGCGAACACCGGGGTCTCACTGTGGTGACGGTCTGCGCTGGCTTTCTGGCGCAGCACGGCCCACTGGAGATGAACATCTCTGCCCAGGGCACGAACGGCGCCCACTCCCCCAGCCGGTCCTGGCAATAGGACCTCAGAAACCTACCCACATCCTGGTTCACTCTCTCCACCTGCCCGTTACTCTCCCGGCTCCTATCCCAGCCTCGGACGCGTCCACCTCCACTATGAATGCCAAAGAGGGATCCGCATGGGCCAGCATGGGAGCCGAGGTAAACAGAGCCCTCAGGTGACCAAAAGCCCTGTCTGCCTCAGCCGACCACTGCAAACGCACCGCACCCCCCTTCAGCATTGAGGTAATGGGAGCCGCTACCTGACCAAAACCCAGGATAAACCTCCGGTAGTAGTTGGCAAACCCTAGAAACCGCTGCACCTCCTTTACCGTGGTGGGAGTCGGCCAATTACGCACGGCTGAAATGCGGTCACTCTCCATCTCCACCCCAGAGGTGGAAATGCGAAACCCTAGGAAGGAGACGGACTGCTGGAAGAACAGGCATTTCTCAGCCTTGACGTACAGGTCATGCTCCAACAATAGACCAAGCACCCTGCGCACCAGGGACACATGCTCGGCGCATGTAGCGGAGTATATCAGAATGTCATCAATATACACCACTACCCTGCCTGTGCAGGTCCCTAAAAATCTCGTCTACAAAGGCCTGGAAGACTGATGGAGCATTCATCAACCCGTACGGCATGACGAGGTACTCAAAATGCTCTGAGGTCGTACTTCCACCCGTCTCCCTCCCGGATACGCACCAGATAGTAAGCGCTCCTGAGATCTAGTTTGGTGAAGAAGCACGCCCAGTGCATTGACTCAATCGCTGTGGTGATGAGTGGTAGCGGGTAACTATACCTCACCGTGATCTGGTTTAGACCTCGATAGTCAATACACGGGCACAGAACTCCCTCCTTCACAAAAAATAAACTCGAGGAGGCGGGTGAAGTGGAGGGCCGAATGTACCCCTGACGCAGGGATTCGGAGACATATGTTTCCATAGCCGCCGTCTCCTCCTGTGACAGGGGATACACGTGACTCCTGGAAAGTGCGGCGTCTACCAGGAGATTTATCGCACAATCCCCCCGTCGATGGGGTGGTAATTGAGTCGCCTTCTTTTTGAAAAAGGCGAGAGCCAAATTGGCATATTCAGGGGGAATGTGCATGGTGGAGACCTGGTCTGGACTTTCCACCGTAGTAGCACCCACGGAAACCCCTAAACACCTCCCCGAGCACTCTCGCGACCACCCCGTGAGAACCCTCCATTGCCAAGAAACAGTGGGGTCATGACAAGCTAACCAGGGTAGACCTAGCACCACGGGAAACGCAGGAGAGTCCATGAGGAAGAGACTGATCTTTTCCTTGTGACCCCCCTGCATTACCATACCCAGAGGAGCAGTGGCCTCCCTGATCAACCCTGACCCTAATGGTCAACTATCTAAGGCATGAACGGGGAAGGGCACATCCATGTGAACAATAGGAATCCCTAAACTAAGGGCGAATGATCTGTCTATAAAATTCCCAGCCGCGCCTGAATCGACGAGCGCTTTATGCTGGGATTGTGGGGAAAACTCAGAAAAAGTAACATACAAAAACAAGTGTGCAACAGAGGGCTCTGGGTGAGAATGGTGCCGGCTCACCTGGGATGATGCCAGAGTACCCTACCTGCTGCCTCGATCCCCAGAGAAACCGACCCGGCACTGACCAGCAGTGTGACCTCTGCGGCCACAGATGGTGCACGAGACGGAACCTCCAGTCTCCCTACGCACAGCATCTCCCAGCTCCATGGGTATCGGAGCGGTGGTGCTGGGGGATGGAACCAACAGAGCCCGCTCTGGACGTCCGCGGGTAGCCAGCAGGTTATCCAACCGAATGGACAGGTCCACCAGCTGGTCAAAGGTGAGGGTGGTGTCCCTGTAGGCCAACTCCCGATGAACGTCCTCGCGTCGTTCCATCCTGTGCCGGCGGCCAGGGTCCGAAAATCCAGCGCGAACTCCTGAGCGCTCCTTGTCCCTTGCCTCAGATGGAAGAGACATTCACCCGCCGCTCTACCCTCGGGTGGGTGGTCGAAGACTGCCTGGAAACGGCGGGTGAAATCCTCGAAGTGGTCCAGCGCCGCATCTCCTTCCTCCCACACGGGGTTGGCCCACTCCAAGGCCTTCCCTGAGAGGCACGAGACGAGGACGGACACCCTCTCACAGCCCGAAGGAGCCGGGTGAACGGTTGCCAGGTAGAGGTCCAATTGCAGCCTGGGCACTTCTGGCAGTTTACTTTGGGCACGTCAGACTCTCCGTACTTCCGAACACTGCCCCCTAGCCCATAGAGGTTAAAATAGAGCTCCAGTCAGTTTTAGAATGGGTAACTTGCAATAGGTTGGTGTTAAATATCAAAGAAACAAAAACTATAATTTTTGGGACAAATCACTCGCTCAACCCTAAACCTCATCTGGATCTATTGTTGAATAATGTACCTATTGAGCAAGATGAATAGACTAAACTGCTGGGTGTTACCCTAAATAGCAAGCTAACATGGTCAAAACATATAGACTCAGTGGTTACTAAAATGGGAAGAGGTCTGTCCATGATAAGGCGTTGTTCTGCTTTCTTGATATCTCCATCAATCAGACACGGCCTACAGCCCCTAGTTCTCTCGCACCTGGACTACTGCCCAGTTGTGTGGTCAGGTGCGGCAAAGAAGGACATAGGCAAATTGCAGTTGGACCAATAAATAGTAGCACGTATTGCAATTAGATGTACACGGCACAGGAGGTTGGTGGCACCTTAATTGGGGAAGACGAGCTCATAGTAATGGCTGGAACTGAATAAGAGGAATGGTATCCATGTGTTTGATGCCATTCCATTTGTTCCATTCCAGCCATTATTATGAGCTGTCCTCCCCTCAGCAGCCTCCTGTGGTACACGGAGGGGGAATGCCAATGACATGCCAGTCTCTCCTGGCTCAAAGTAGATGAGAGATTGACTGCATTACTATTGGTCTTTGTGCGAGCTGTTGATGTGCTGACGGTACCGGACTGTCTGTTCAAGCAGTTGGCACAAAGTTCGGACACTCATCAGTTCAATCAGAGGTCTCTTCACAGTCCCCAGGTCCAGGACAGAGTCTTGAAAACGCCCAGTATTAAATAGATCCATGACTAAATGGAACTCTCTGCCACCCCAGGTAACTCAAGCTAGCAATAAAACCAAGTAAAAAAAACAGATAAAGAACACCTTACGGCACGACGGGGACAGTGAAGAGACACAGACATTTTTATGCATTTTGTATTGTATTTTGCATTGTAATATGTACAGTACAGTGGGGCAAAAAAGTATTTAGTCAGCCACCAATTGTGCAAGTTCTCCAACTTAAAAAGATGAGAGAGGCCTGTAATTTTCATCATAGGTACACTTCAACTATGACAGACGAAATGAGAAAAGGAAATCCAGAAAATCACATTGTAGGATTTTTAATTTATTTATTTGCAAATTATGGTGGAAAATAAGTATTTGGTCA
>QNTS01000592.1:429283-454140 GCA_003317085.1 Hucho hucho
CAGAGATTCAGTGATATAGGTCTCCATAGCCACTGTCTCCTCCTGTGACAACGGGTACACGTGACTCCTGGGAAGTGTTGCGTTTACCTGGAGGTTTATCGCGCAATCCCCTCGTCGATGAGGTGGTAATTTGGTCGCCCTCTTTTTACAGAAGGCGATAGCCAAATCGGCATATTCAGAGGGAATGCGCACAGTGGAAACCTGGTCTGGACTCTCCACCGTTGTGGCACCGATGGAAACTCCTTCACACCTACCTGAACACTCCTCTGACCACCCCTGGAGAGCCCCCTGTTTCCAAGAAATCATAGGGTTGTGCTTAGCCAGCCAGGGAATCCCCAGCACCACTGGAAACGCAGGTGCATCAATGAGGTATAGACTAATCCACTCCCCATGACCCCCCTGCGTTACCATGTCCAGCGGAACCGTGGCCTCCCTGACCAGCCCTGACCCTAACGGTCGGCTATCTAGGGAGTGCACGGGGAAGGGTTGCTCTATCGACACTAGCGGAATACCTAGTCTCAAGGCGAGTCCGCGATCAATAAAGTTCCCAGCTGCGCCTGAATCGACTAGCGCCTTATGCTGGAGAGAGGGAAAAAACTCAGGGAAAGAGATTAATACAAACATGTGACCAACAGGGAGCTCTGGGTGAGTCTGGTGCCGACTCACCTGGGGTGACCGAGCAGTGCTCTGCCTGCCCTCTCGATTCCCAGAGGAGCTCCTCCAGCACCGATCGGCAGTGTGTCCTCTCCGACCACAACTGGTGCAGGAGGAGCCTCCTCCTCCGGTTCCCCTCGATGCCGCCCCACCTAACTCCATAGGGATAGGAGCGGAAGGCCCGGGAGGTGGAACGAACAGGGCCCTTCCCGACCGTCCGCGAGCCACCAGCAGGTTGTCCAGTCGTATGGACATGTCGATCAGCTCATCGAGGGAGAGGGTAGCGTCTCGACAAGCCAACTCCCTGCTGACGTCCTCCCGGAGACTACAACGGTAGTGGTCGATCAGGGCCCCGTCGTTCCACCCCGCTCCAGCAGCCAGGGTCCGAAACTCCAGTGCGAAGTCCTGCGCACTCCTCGTCTCCTGTCTCAGGTGGAACAGCCGTTCACCCGCCGCTCGGCCCTCTGGTGGGTGGTCGAACACGGCCCGGAAACGGTGGGCGAACTCCGGGTAGTGGTCCCTGGCAGAGTCTGGGCTATCCCACACTGCGTTGGCCCATTCCAGGGCTCTACCCGTCAGACAGGAGACGAGGGCGCTCACGCTCTCCTCCCCAGAGGGAGTCGGGCGGACGGTGGCCAGGTATAACTCCAACTGGAGCAAGCCGCCGTCCCATCGTACTCCCTAGGGGGGGCGAGACGGAGCGAGCTGGATCCGGACGCCGCCGGAGGAGTCTGTTGAGGCGGGGAAGGTTCGGGGGGCGAGGGAAGGAGACCACTCCTCTCCCATCGGTCCATTCTCTCCATCATCTGGTCCATTGCTGACCCGATCCGGTGGAGGATGGTGGTGTGGTGGAGGACACGCTCCTCCATAGATGGGAGAGGGGGAGTCGCTGCTCCTGCTGACTCCATGTGTTTTGGTGCGGGCTTCTGTCACGACAGCTAGGAGTGGTGGGTGTGGAGTCAGGCGCAGAGAGCAGGGTGTAGGGAAAAATATTCCTCTTTAATGCGGCGCGTAAATATAACGCCCAAAACACAACAGGCGCATACAAAACAAAGGCGGCCCAAACAGGACGAGAGAACATGCCAAAATACACGAACAGCCGAACGTCCACCAAACAAACAGAGAAACAAGCCCGCACAAAAGGAGGCGGGCTTGACCGGCTTAAATAGCCCTAGAAAATACAAACACAAAAACAGGTGCAAACAATAAGAAAAATCAACAGAAAGAAAAGGAGGATCGTGGCAGCTAATAGGCCAGTGACGACGTCCGCCGAACGCCGCCCGAACAGGCAGAGGAGCCACCGTCGGTGGAAGTCGTGACAATCATACACCAGTCTAAGGATGGATTGAACTCCTGTAAACCACACACAGAGGTTGCCTTCCCAAACTCTATATTTTATTGTGAAAGATAAAATTATCATGGATCACATTGTGACCTGCATGGACAATACTGTATACAGTGCATTCAGAAAGTATTCAGACCCCTTGACTTTTTCCAAATGTTTTTGTAACATTACAGCCTTATTCTAAAATGTATTAAATTGTTTTTTTCCCCCTCATCAATCTACACACAAAGTCCGTGCTCTGGCTGGGCCACTCAAGGACATTCAGAGACTTCTCCCGAAGCCACTCCTGCGTTGTCTTGGCTGTGTGCTTAGGGTCATTGTCCTATTGGAAGGTAAACCTTCGCCCAGTCTGAAGTCCTGAGTGCTCTGGAGCAGGTTTTCATCAAGGATATCTCTGTACTTTGCTCTGTTCATCTTTCCCTCGATCCTGACTAGTCTCCATGTCCCTGCCGCTGAAAAACATCCCCACAGCATGATGCTGCCACCAACTTCACCGTAAGGATGGTGCCAGGTTTCCTCCAAATGTGATGCTTGGCATTCAGGCCAAAAAGTTCAATCTTGGTTTCATCAGACCAGAGAATCTTGTTTTTCATGTTCTGAGAGTCCTTTAGGTGCGTTTTGGCAAACTCCAAGCGGGCTGTCATGTTCCTTTTACTGAGGTGTGGCTTCCGTCTCGGCCACTCTACCATAAAGGCCTGATTGGTGGAGTGCTGCAGAGATGGTTGTCCTTCTGGAAGGTTCTCCCATCTCCACAGAGGAACTCTAGAGCTCTGTCAGTGACCATCTGGTTCTTAGTCACCTCCCTGACCAAGGCCCTTTTTCCCCAATTGCTCTGTTTGGCCGGGCAACCAGCTCTAGGAAGAGTCATAGTGGTTCCAAACTTCTTCCATTTAAGAATGATGGTGGCCACTGTGTTTTTGGGACCTTCAATGCTGCAGAATGTTGTAGAACCCTTCCCCAGATCTGTGCTTCGACACAATCCTGTCTTGGAGCTCTATGGAAAATGTCTTCAACTTCATGGCTTGGTTTTTGCTCTGACATGCCTTGTAAACTGTGGGACCTTATCTTGACAGGTGTGCGCCTTTCCAAATCATGTCCAATCAATAGCAGCACAGAACCTGATATGGCAGAGATAGGTATACTGTATATAAACATCCCTGTAACATCTTTGTAAGGCAAAGTATAGAGACTAAAGACCTAGGGTATTTACAATAATACAATGTTTGTGAGGCTCAAGTTATTATCAATATTTCGTATCCAGTTGTGACATGCAGAAGGCTACACTTGAAGACGATCCGAGTCTCAGATCTCTGTTTTGCTGTTGAAAGATGAAAAGATGCTCATTTTTACGCTCTGGGCAAAAAGAAGAGGAAGAATAGTAATACTGTTGTTATGATATCCTTCCAATGTCCAGAGTCTAGCAGTTCAAGAGTGACTCCCAAGTGGACAGTTTCACATTGCAAAGAGCAGATATGAGGATAACCATAATCAGCTACAGTCTCATTCATTAGTAACTAGGATTGCCATGCTAGCTGGGCTGTTGCTTTTTCCCACATTGAGAAACAGAAAGTAATGAATAAGTACATTTTCCACTTTGTTATGATGTTATTATACATTGTTTTAAAGCAGAAAAGGGCACTCGTCTGGTCGATAAGCAATGATTGGGTGGGTGGGCTCCCTGGTATTGGTGGTTGAGGAAATAGCTCATAGAGATGGTTTTGGCGGATGGGAAAAGGCTTATGAAGTTGGTTTTGGTGGTTGAGTGCAGTTCTCGCACCACCTCAGGGCAAAGGGCCTTAATGGCAACACAGGGTTTATCTGGATCAGCAATTACACAGCTCTTGCTTTCTCTTACAATTATATTCTGTTTTATAATGGGTCCCACCTGGGGTTATTTTTTTTATCATTCAGAGAAATACACATATCTTGACTATCTAATAAAATGGATGAGCAAGGCTATCAACTATCGGCAGCAACATGAAAGAAAATACAAATAACTAATAACCTATGATGATTGAGCAGCTAGTTATAGACTTTAACATGCTATGAAATCATCTCATATTCCATTCATCCATTCTAATTATTGGATATTTTTATTTCACAAATACATATATTGTTTTCATTTGATGAAATTGCTAGGTTAACGTTTATTATTATGGACAAATCTGAAAATGGCTGTTAGAGTAATTATAATCCTATCCCACATTTAAATAGCCAATTACACCGTGGTGGTGGTGGAGACTTGTGGTGAGAAAACACATTTCATGAATCATGAATAGGTTTGAATAAATGTCTTGTTGACTGGGAAGGGAAACAAATAATTAATTTAGTATTTTTCTGACATCTCGACAAAGGCCTAGTAAAATGAAACAGAATATGACCTGTCTACCTTAATAAACACAGCTAGTTGGTCTTCCACCTTGATGTACTGATGTCCTGGACAGGATGAGAAGAAAAAAGGTTCAATTATTCTCAGCCAACTGACACATTATGGCGTAAGATTCAGAGAGACTGTCATCCTGCTGTCTCTCTAGTCAAATTCAATCAGTCATTCAATCAAACTCTACTGTGGTTTTGACACCACTATAGCTTGGAATTCCGGTCCATAATCACATGTACAGTGAGGGGAAAAAAGTATTTGATCCCATGCTGATTTTGTACGTTTGCCCACTGACAAAGAAATGATCAGTCTATAATTTTAATGGTAGGTTTATTT
This sequence comes from Hucho hucho, assembly GCA_003317085.1. NCBI lineage: Eukaryota > Metazoa > Chordata > Actinopteri > Salmoniformes > Salmonidae > Hucho > Hucho hucho. Next base: position 433,999 of record QNTS01000592.1, read on the forward strand.
CAACAGTGAGAGACAGAATAACAACAACAAAATCCAGAAAAACGCATGTGATAAATTGTATAAATTGATTTGCATTTTAATGAGGGAAATAAGTATTTGACCCCCTCTCAATCAGAAAGATTTCTGGCTCCCAGGTGTCTTTTATACAGGTAACGAGCTGAGATTAGGAGCGCACTCTTAAAGGGAGTGCTCCTAATCTCAGTTTGTTACCTGTATAAAAGACACCTGTCCACAGAAGCAATCAATCAATCAGATTCCAAACACTCCACCATGGCCAAGACCAAAGAGCTCTCCAAGGATGTCAGGGACAAGATTGTAGACCTACACAAGGCTGGAATGGGCTACAAGACCGTCGCCAAGCAGCTTGGTGAGAAGGTGACAACAGTTGGTGCGATTATTCGCAAATGGAAGAAACACAAAAGAACTGTCAATCTCCCTTGGCCTGGGGCTCCATGCAAGATCTCACCTCTTGGAGTTGCAATGATCATGAGAACGGTGAGGAATTAGCCCAGAACTACACGGGAGGATCTTGTCAATGATCTCAAGGCAGCTGGGACCATAGTCACCAAGAAAACAATTGGTAACACACTACGCCGTGAAGGACTGAAATCCTGCAGCGCCCGCAAGGTCCCCCTGCTCAAGAAAGCACATATACATGCCCGTCTGAAGTTTGCCAATGAACATCTGAATGATTCAGAGGACAACTGGGTGAAAGTGTTGTGGTCAGATGAGACCAAAATGGAGCTCTTTGGCATCAACTCAACTCGCCGTGTTTGGAGGAGGAGGAATGCTGCCTATGACCCCAAGAACACCANTAAGGTCCTGGAGTGGCCTAGCCAGTCTCCAGACCTTAATCCCATAGAAAATCTGTGGAGGGAGCTGAAGGTTCGAGTTGCCAAACGTCAGCCTCGAAACCTTAATGACTTGGAGAAGATCTGCAAAGAGGAGTGGGACAAAATCCCTCCTGAGATGTGTGCAAACCTAGTGGCCAACTACAAGAAACGTCTGACCTCTGTGATTGCCAACAAGGGTTTTGCCACCAAGTACTAAGTCATGTTTTGCAGAGGGGTCAAATACTTATTTCCCTCATTAAAATGCAAATCAATTTATAACATTTTTCACATGCGTTTTTCTGGATTTTGTTGTTGTTATTCTGTCTCTCACTGTTCAAATAAACCAACCACTAAAATTATAGACTGATCATTTCTTTGTCAGTCGGCAAACGTACACAATCAGCAGGGGATCAAATACTTTTTTCCCCTCACTGTAATTAAGATAGAGAATGTTAAGTACCAGCAGAGGCTTCCCTGACATTTTTTAGACCCTGAGTACACTACCGGTCAAAATTTTTAGAACACCTACTCATTCAAGGGTTTTTCTTTATTTTTTACTATTTTCTACATTGTAGAATACAAGTGAAGACATCAAAACTATGAAATAACACATATGGAATCATGTAGTAACCAAAAAAATACTCAACAAATCAAAATATATTATATATTTGAGATTCTTCAGACAGCCACCCTTTGCCTTGATGACAGCTTTGCACACTCTTGGCATTCTCTCAACCAGCTTCACCTGGAATGCTTTTCCAGCAGTCTTGAAGGAGTTCCCACATATGCTGAGCACTTGTTGGCTGCTTTTCCTTTGCTCTGCGGTCCGACTCATCTCAAACCATCTCAATTGGGTTGAGGTTGGGTGATTGTGGAGGCCTAGTCAACAAATTATAGTCCCACTAAGCCCAAAACAGATGGGAGGGCGTATCGCTGCAGAATGCTGTGTAAGCTATGCTGGTTAAGTGTGCTTTGAATTCTAAATAAATGACATACAGTGTCACCAGCAAAGCACCCCCACACCATAACACCTCCTCCTCCATGCTTTGCGGTGGGAAATACACATGCGGAGATCATCCGTTCACCCACACTGCGTCTCCCAAAGACACGGCGGTTGGAACCAAAAATCTTCAATTTGGACTCTAGACCAAAGGACAAACCAAAGGACAGACCAAAGGACAATTACAATAAAACAAACACCCACAAACAAATATGGGGGAACAGAGGGTTAAATAATGAACAAGTAATTGTGGGATTGAAACCAGGTGAATAAAACAAGACAAAACCAATGGAAAAATGAAAAGTGGATCGGCGATGGCTAGAAAACCGGTGAAGTCGACCGCCGAACGTCGCACGAGCAAGGAGAGGGATGGACTTCGGCGGAAGTTGTGAAAGTACCCCCCCTTGACGCGTGGCTCCAGCAGCGCGCCGACACCGGCCTCGGGGACGACCCGTGGACGAGGCGCAGGGCGATCCGGATGGAGACGGTGGAACTCCCGCAGCAATGAAGGGTCCAGAACGTCCTCCACCGGATCTCTTCTCCGGACCGTACCCCTCCCACTCCACGAGGAACTGAAGGCCCCTCTTCCGACGCCTCGAGTCCAGGATGGCTCGAACAGCATTCGCAGGGGCCCCCTCGATGTCCAGAGGGGGCGGAGGAACCTCCCGCACCTCAGACTCCTGGAGTGGACCAGCCACCACCGGCCTGAGGAGAGACACATGGAACGAGGGATTAATACGGTAATCTGAGGGAAGCTTTAACCTGTAGCACACCTCGTTCAGTCTCCTCAGGACTTTGAATGGCCCCACAAACCGTGGACCCAGCTTCCGGCAGGGCAGGTGGAGGGGCAGGTTTCGGGTCGAGAGCCAGACCTGCGCTCGTCTTCTCCCGCCTCACAGCCCGTTGCAGGTGCACATGGGCAGCGTCCCAGGTCTCCTCTGAGCACTGAAACCATTCGTCCACCGCAGGAGCCTCAATCTGGCTCTGATACCAAGGTGCCAGAACCGGCTGATACCCCAGTACAAACTGGAAGGGAGAGAGGTTAGTGGAGGAGTGGCGGAGTGAGTTTTGGGCCATCTGTGACCATGGGATGAGCGCCGCCCACTCCCCCGGCCGGTCCTGGCAATATGACCGCAGAAATCTACCCACATCCTGGTTTACTCTCTGCACCTGCCCGTTACTCTCGGGGTGAAAACCTGATGTGAGGCTGACCGAGACCCCCAGACGCTCCATAAATGCCCTCCATACCCTGGACGTGATTTGGGGACCCCGATCAGAGACTATATCCTCAGGCCCCCCGTAGTGCCGGAAGACGTGTGTGAAAGTGGCCTCCGCAGTCTGTAGGGCCGTAGGGAGACCAGGCAAATGGAGGAGACGGCAGGACTTAGACAACCGATTCACAACGACCAGGATCGTGGTGTTGCCCTGTGAGGGAGGAAGATCATTCAGGAAGTCCACTGACAGGTGCGACCATGGCCGTTGTAACTTCCCTCTGGGGAGGTGCCTAGGAGCCTTGCACTGGGCGCACACCGAGCAGGAGGAAAAATAAACCCTCATGTCCTTGGCCAAGGTGGACCACCAGTACTTCCGACTAAGACAGCGCACTGTCCGACCGACGCCAGGATGACCAGAGGAGGGTGACGTGTGGGCCCAACAGATCAACTGGTCGCGGACAGCAGATGGAACGTACAGACGCACAGCTGGACACTGAGAGGGAGTGGGCTCTGTACGTAACTCCCGCTCGATGTCTGCGTCCAGCTCCCACACTACCGGTGCCACCAGGCAAGAGGCCTGGAGTATCGGAGTGTGATCCATGGACCGCTCCTCTGTGTCATACATCCGGGACAGTGCATCTGCCTTAGCGTTCTGGGAACCTGGTCGGTAGGACAGGGTGAAAACAAAACAGATAAAAACATGGCCCACCTTGCCTGGCGAGGGTTCAGTCTCCTCGCTGCCCGGATGTACTCCAGATTGCGGTGGTCAGTCCAAATGAGAAAAGGGTGTTTCGTCCCCTCAAGCCAATGTCTCCACGCCTTCAGAGCCTTGACGACAGCCAACAGCACCCGGTCCCCCATAGATTGTCTTCGTTGGACACTTGGGAAGCCCTCAGCAGAAGTTCTTCAAAAGGTAATTGATTTGTTTTCGCTGTGATATGTGTTTTCTGTGAACCGTGGAGGCTTATGAATTTATGGTAATGGCAAAAATATGTTAGGTGCTACCCTCAAACAATCAAATGTGGTGGTTTCGCCGTAAATCATTTTTGAAATCTGACAACGCTGTGATATTGCCAAGAAGCAGAGCTTTTGATGACTATGAAGCACTTGTATATTGATGAATGTTTAAACTTTTGGATTTTGAATTTGGCGCCTTGCATTTCACCGGCTAGCGCCCCACCACTCCGTAAGAAGTTAAAGAACAGACATTTCTTAGCCTTGACGTACAGGTCATGCTCCAACAGTACACCAATCACCCTGCGTACCAGGGACACATGCTCGGCACGTGTAGCGGAGTATATCAGAATGTTGTCAATATACACCACTACACCCTGCCCGTGCAGGTCCTGGAAAATCTTGTCAACAAAGGCCTGGAAGACTGATGGAGCATTCATCAACCCGTACGGCATGACGAGGTACTCATAGTGCCCGGAGGTGGTACTAAATGCTGTCTTCCACTCGTCCCCCTCCCGGATACGCACCAGGTTGTAAGCACTCCTGAGATCCAATTTTGTGAAGAAGCGCGCCCCGTGCATTGACTCGATCGCACTGGCTATGAGAGGCAGCGGGTAGCTGTACCTCACAGTGATCTGATTGATACCCCGATAGTCAATACACGGGCGCAGACCTCCATCCTTCTTCTTCACAAAAACGAAACTCGAGGAGGCAGGTGAAGTGGAGGGCCGAATCCCTGCCCCAGGGATTCGGAGACGTATGTTTCCATAGCCGCCGTCTCCTCCTGGGACAGAGGATACACGTGACTCCTGGGAAGTGCTGCATCTACCAGGAGATTTATCGCACAATCCCCCCATCGATGGGGTGGTAATTTAGTTGCCCTCTTCTTACAGAAGGCGAGAGCCAAATCGGCATTTTCTGAGGGAATGCGCACGGTGGAGACCTGGTCTGGACTTTCCACTGTAGTCGCACCTATGGAAACCTCCCTTTGCACTTTCATGATCACCCCTTGAGAGCCCTCTGTTGCCACGAAATAGTGGGGTCATGACAGGCCAACCAGGGTAGACCCAGCACCACGGGAAACGCAGGAGAATCAATAAGGAAGAGACTTATTCTCTCCCTGTGACCCTCCTGCGAAACCATGCCTAGTGGAGCGGTGGCCTCCCTAATCAGCCCCGACCCTAAGGGTCGACTATCTAGGGCGTGCACAAGGAAGGGTACATCCACAGGAACAATGGGGATCCCTAAACTATGGGCAAATGAATGGTCAATAAAATTCCCAGCTGCGCCTGAATCTACGAGCGCCTTATGCTGGGAATGCGGGGAAAACTCAGGAAATTTTATAAACACATACATGTGAGCAACAGGGGGCTCTGGGTGAGCCTGGTGCCGACTCACCTGGGGTGACACGACAGTGCCCAGCCTGCTGCCTCTACTCCCTGAGGAATCCCCCCCAGCACCAACCAGCAGTGTGCCCTCTACGGCCACAAATGGTGCAGGGAATGGCCCCTCCTCCGGTCACCCTAAGCGCAGCACCTCCCAGCTCCATGGGCATCGGAGCGGAGGTGCTGGGGGATGGAACTGACAGGCCCCGATCCGGACATCCGCGGGTAGTCAGCAGATTGTCCAGCCGATGGACAGGTCCACCAGCTGGTCCAACGTGAGGGTCGTGTCCTCGCGCAGACTGCACCGAAAGGAAAATAAAGTGGTGCGCATCTCGCGCCCGTCCAACGTTGTAAACAAAAGTGGTCCCCTGACTACATCCTCTTCCTATCCGTTCTGCTTACTGCTACAGCTTCCAGACTCTGTATACAGACTGTTGACATCTAGTGGAAGCCATAGGTACTGCAGTCTCAGTCCTAGTTAAAATACAAATGAATAGGCAGCCCGGAGAAAGTCATTTACAAAAAAACTGCAAATCCGGATGGATTTTCCTCTGGTTTTTGCCTGCTATATCAGTTCTGTTATACTCACAGACATTATTTTAACACTTTTAGAAACTTCAGAGTGTTTCCTATCCAATAGTACTAATTATGTGCATATCCTATTTTCTGGGCCTTAAGGACCTTATCTTTCATATCAGCAAGAAATAATTTTCAGAACTAAATGTTAAATTGATACACACCTTTAAGGTTAGGGTTACCACACAGCCATATTTTCATGTTACAGCACTTGTTTGTGGGAAACAGATAGAAAACAGTGGACTACCTGTGCTATTTAGCTAGCTATTTGCGTCTACGTATTCCTGTGAGTAAATGGAAGACAGACCACACAAAGGTGTTGTCACTGAAAAATACTGGGGCAACTGTGTTAAAACAGTAAATATGCATTGTGCGAATATTTTTTTATGCAATGTGAAATTAGAGGGATTTATGTTTCTAGAATTGTACCACAATTGAGAATCGATTCACATTTAGATGGAGTATTTTGCTGTTTTGGCTTCCAGAGCCAATTCGCCCTTTAAACAGAATGTTAAGCGGGGCGGAGCAGGTGAACCCAAATGCAGACTCAGATGAGGAGACAAGGTTAGGTAACCAATGTATTTATTGAAAAGCAAGAGAGGAGATAGTAGGGAATCCGGACTGAGGCTGGGGGAAAGGAGATTAGGAACCGGGTAAGCAGGTCTGGAGCGGAATCCAATGAAGCAGTAGAGCGGGGATCCAGGGCAGGAAAGCAGGACTGAGGGACTGGAGACAGGTACCATAGTCAGAGCAGACGGGACTGTAGCGGAGAGAAAAAGCAACGTGAGGCTAGGGAAACTAGGCACAACAGGATAACAAAGTCTATGCAGTAACAAACAGCGAGAAATGCAGACTGACTGAGTAGAGGTTATGACCGGGCAGCGTGGAAGTTGCAGGGCTGAGTATTTGAAGGGTTCTTGATTGATTATGGAACAGGTTGAAGCTGGGGGGAATCTGCTCTGCTTCCAGCACACCTGTCTCCACTCACACAATCACATACACAGAGGGAGAGAGCACTGGAGGAGTGGTGGCATTTTTGGGGAGGTACAGGATGAGAAATAGAGGGCGTGGCAGGAGCAGATGTAACACAGAACATGTAAGGTCCTTGGATTGAGGAGTAAAGTTAGGCTCCTTTAGTCCAGCATCGGGCTAGACTGAAATGAGACAGCCTTTATATTTGAGTTGATTTTGGGGAGTATTTTTTATTCTGTATGCCAGCTAATTCAATTGTGTATACACATAATTATTTTCATGACATTCGTGCCCTTCGTTATCTTTCTAATAGCAGCATGGGTTTAGTGCTAACTGACCGTTATAAGTTTACTTAGCATGTTAAGTACTAGATGTACTCTTAAGGAAATTAAAGTGAAATTTCACTGCTGCTCTATATCACTATATATGTCCACTAATATTTTATTAACATACTGCATGTGTCATACAAGCAAATATGGGCCTTTCTGAATCTCACCGGTAGAAACGGGCAGCTACATTCCCTGGTTGTAAGCAAACCACAATATCCAGAATTCATAGTGATTTCAGGATATGGAGGACCGTCCCCTGGAGTTGTGGGAAATAAAAATGTCTGTGTTTGATGCCAGCACTTTCAGATCCCAAATGGGTCATGCTGACTGTACGGAGATTGTGACTGCCGGTTAAATGGCGTCCCTTGAGAAGGCAAGAACAAGATGTATGTCAGGAGAAGTGCAATATTATCATAAGGAGACGTATACTTGGAATATGGAGGAGGAATGGAGGGGAAAAAGAGAGGCAGAGGAGGTCTAAGAGAGAGAGGGAGGAAGAGGGTGAGTTAGAGTCACTTAAAATTGGTGGGAAAATGGGAGATAGTTTTTTAACAAACTATGGTAGAAAGTAGAAGCAGAGTGAGCCGCAGACAGGAGAAGAAATGGAAGTGAATGGGGGAGAAGTATCGGAGGTGGTAGGTGTGGTGAAGTTCTCGGAGCCCGAGGTTTGCACCGAGGGTCAGGATAAAGATGAGGATGTGTGGCAGTAGTAGTGAAGTTTTTGGAAAAAGTGGACCCTTGCCTTTTGTCTGATCCATTTGTGGTTTCAGGGTGGGTGAAAACAGAGTTGGGTGCTGTGGAATCGGTGAGGGTAAACAGAAGTGGTCTTGTGATAATTGTTTTTGTTTCTGTTGGTCAGAGGGAGCAGGCTCTCCGTGTTAAACAAATGGGGGAAAGAGATGTGAATTGTTTTGCGCTCAAGAAAAAGGCGCCATTGAAGTGTGTGAAAAGTGTGCAGAAGAGCATGAGACAAAGGAATGTGTAGCATTGGGGAAAGTAGTGGTATGTGTTAATTGTAGGGGTGCCCATGGGGCTGGTGATCAGAAATGTCCCGTGTGAGAGAGGCAAGTTTAGGTTTCCAGGGTTAGAGTAGTGCAGAAATTGTTACATGCTGAGGCAGTGAAAGAATTTGAGGAAGATGGGTCAAGTGGGAGGGATCCTAAGAGGAGTGGTGTGAGTAGGAGATCTGTATCAGTACAGAGGGATAGGCCAACAAGTGATATATGTTTCAGTAAGATTGGATTTTTTTATTTATAGCAATGGTTAACAACTGTACTGAAGGGATGGAACGTAAGTCGCAGAAATTTGAGGTTGTGTTGGCAGCTGCAGAGACATATTTGGATGTGCGAGACTTGACATCAGAAGAGTTACAGGGTGTGTTAAGTGGTGGTGTCACCCTTTCAGGTTGTTGGCCTGAGGTAGGACTAAATTGTGTGGAAGGACCACCAGAGGGCAGGCTGCTCCCATGGAGAGTAGCCCAGTCCGGCATGTGAGTCAAGGTGATCAGAGGCAATTAAGCACAACTGACGGTACTAAGGAACTATTCTCCTTCCCCTACAAGAGAGAGGAGGGAACCGGCAGATAAGGGAGAAAGAAAAGAGTGTTTGCTTCTACAAAGGAGAGGACATACCTTTCGGAAGGGAGAAGAAGGGGACATGCCACCTCTTGGGAATGGTCACCACGGATTCGGACAACCACCCGAAAGGGAGCTCTCCATGGACGGGTCGCGAAAGAGGTGACACACCGCCTTCATCGATTTATTTTATAGTTTAAAGATACTCACCTTGTGTTCCTTGTTCTTGTGAAGAAGAAGATATGTGTTTTCCTTGGGATATCATCCTTGACTGTTTTGGAGTGTTTGAAAAATACCTCAATAGAGAACTTTGTTTAATTAAGAAAACCTGCTCCTGACTCGTTTATTCCACCTTTCTGCTTTAGAGCAACCTCCAAGTACTTGGTCCGCTCACAACTGATTTAAATAGTGGAGTAGGGTGGTGTTATTTTATTATAACATTGTTTTTTGTGATGGAAGTGTTAGATGGTAGTGTATTTGTTTATTTATTTTTTCAAGCAAAGTATGAGGGAGTTGTACTCCAGTCTAGTAGGTGGCGGTAATGCAACATTTATTCGATGCCAACCGCTGTTAAACCTCATCGAAGAAGAAGCCAGCACTTTCAGCCAGATGATTTCAAAACGGAACTGAAGTCTAAACTGATGGGGTTACCATGTCATCGAACATTGAAAAGTGATGCTATTCTATCGATTTCCACCTTCACTTCAAAGAGGGAACTATCTGATCAGCCAAAAATAAATCAAGCTAGCTAACTAGCTAGCAAAATGCATTTGTTTATCTAATCCAAAATCTAGCTAGCTGGCTAGACATTCCAAAGCATATCAATGTAATTAGGCAGCTGCTATCTGGCGATGTGATTTGTTACTTTGCAAGCTAACATTAGCTTTGTCAGGTTATGTTAGCTAACCACTAGCTAGCTAACTAACTAGAGTTAGCTAGTCCAATTTATTTATAGTCCGATTACATCTGCAGAGGCATCAAGCTCAGCACCAAGAACTAGTGCAAGTCACCTAAAATCTACTAAATCTTCCCATGACTCCATGATAAGAAAATAAATATATTGGAGCTATGCATTAACATGGTCTGTGTCTTGTTGATGTGTTTACAAGCAGGCTACAACGTCTACTGTAGTTTTCTCTGTATTATGGAGGTGTAGTTGATTGTTCATGAAATAGAAATTGGAGAAAAGGAGGTATTTGTAAGGAGTGGATGGTGTGGGTGACTGACTGGTGTCTGTTGGGTGTGGGTATTATGTGTGTGTGTGTGTGTGTGTGTGTGTGAAGGTTATTTGCATGATCTATTGACATGGGGGTGGGGGGGATATAGTACATTGTTTGAGTGTGTATTGATGTAGTAGTAAAATGTTGGCTAATCACTGACTACTGTGTGTCCTACAGACTAATCCTGCTTCTGCTGATGATGACCATGACCGTAACACCAGTTTTAGTAGTAGAGCCTGTAAACCCATTGGATGAAAGCTTTCAGCCTGGAATAAGCTCAAACTCAACATCTGGAACAAGCCAGGACAGCCAAAGGTATTTGTAAAAGCACAATACCCTCTTGAGAAAAGAAAATCACAAATACACTAAACTGTCTACAAGACAAGTGCTCCTCAAACTTTTCACACCCTTGCAATCAGGTCTTTGGCATGGGGGAGATGTGCTGTTAGTATACTCTTCTAGCCTATTCACCCTATTGTTGGCAGTGCTTGTCAACTCAACAGCACAACTGTAGGTGCTCATACACAAAAATACACAACTAGACTGTGTACAAGTCAAGCCCCCCTCAAACGTTTCACATCTTTGTTAACAGCCTCAATACCCCATTATTGACTCTGAGTGTAACAAAACACATACCAGTCTACTGTATCGTTTTTTGTTTACAGATGACCATGGTTTCTTGTATGGCTACACATCCTACACAACCCCAAAGCCGTAAAAACACGGGCACCCTCATAGATATCATCCTAACCAACTTGCACTCCAAATACACCTCTGCTGTTTTCAACCAAGATCTCAGCGATCACTGCCTCATTGCCTGCATCCGTAATGGGTCTGTGGTCAAACGACCTCCCCTCATCACTGTCAAACGCTCCCTAAAACACTTCAGCGAGCAGGCCTTTCTAATCGACCTGGACCGGGTATCCTGGAAGGATATTGACCTCATCCCGTCATTAGAGGATTCCTGGTTATTCTTTAAAAGTGCCTTCCTCACCGTCTTAAATAAGCATGCTCCATTCAAGAAATTTAGAACCAGGAACAGATATAGCCCTTGGTTCTCTCCAGACCTGACTGCCCTTGACCAGCACAAAAACATCCTGTGGCGTTCTGCATTAGCATCGAAAAGCCCCCGTGATATGCAACTTTTCAGGGAAGTTAGGAACCAATATACACAGGCAGTCAGGAAAGCCAAGGCTAGCTTTTTCAAGCAAAAATGTGCTTCCTGTCACACAAACTCAAAAAGGTTCTGGGACACTGTAAAGTCCATGGAGAATAAGAGCACCTCCTCCCAGCTGCCCACTGCACTGAGGATAGGAAACTCTGTCACCACCGATAAATCTACTATAATTGATTCCCAAAGACTCTTCAAAGGGGGAGACACTCTTGACCCAAACTGCTACAGACCTATATCTATCCTACCCTGCCTTTCTAATGTCTTCGAAAGCCAAGTTAACAAACAGATAACTGACCATTTTGAATCTCACCGTAACTTCTCCACTATGCAATCTGGTTTCAGAGCTGGTCATGGGTGCACCTCAGCCATGCTCAAGGTCCTAAACGATATTATAACCGCCATCGATAAGAGACATTACTGTGCTGCCGTTTTCATTGACCTGGCCAAGGCTTTCGACTCTGTCAATCACCACATCCTTATCGGCAGAATCAACAGCCTTGGTTTCTCAAATGATTGCCTCGCTTGGTTCACCAACTACTTCTCCGATAGAGTTCAGTGTGTCAAATCCGAAGGCCTGTTGTCCGGGCCTCTGGCAGTCTCTCTATGGGGGTGCCACAGGGTTCAATTATTGGGCCGACTCTCTTCTCTGTATACACCAATGATGTCGCTCTTGCTGCTGGTGAGTCTCTGATCCACCTCTACGCAGACGACACCACTCTGTATACTTCTGGCCATTCTTTGGACACTGTTAAATAAAGGTGAAATAAAAAATAAATTAATAAAAATCCTCATGATCAGTCTTTATGTCTTTCCATGAGACTTGCAGTATAAATAAATATACTGCAAGTCTCCTGGAGCAGTGGGTTGTAAAGAAAGTGTATGAGAGGCTTGTCTACCTGGCTGTGGAGTGCAGAAAGGACTCAGCTGCCATTACCCAACACAAGAAGAGGTTCACCAGCTGAACATTCTGGAACACTATCTAGAACCTAAAAGGGTTCTTTGGCTGTCCCCAGAGGAGAACCCTTTGAAAAAACCTTTAGGGTTCCATGTAGAACCCTTTCTCTCGAAAATGTAATCTACGTAATCCCCAAAAGTAATTATTTATTATGAGGGCCATAAACAACTAGTAATGCTGCATACTCAAAGAAAGGTTAAAATCTCACATTTCTGGTAAACATAGTTATAAATTGTTGAGGTATAGTCAGTTTTGAGGACACAAGCTCAAGTACACAGTACAATTATGATTAAAAAAAAATAATATTAAATATTTTATATTATGTATTTCCTATTCAACAAAACTGTATGAATAAAGCTTGAAATTACATACAGTATGTTTTCTAAATTTGGCATAATCCAATTATATAATGACTAACTATGAGACTTCACCTTCCTTGTAACTGATAAAAAATATTCCCGTAGTCGCTGTGAACATCTCACAGAGCTCTAGCTTGGCTTCCTAAACTCATTAGGAACTCGCCTTTCATCTCATGAATTGTGTCCCTCTATTACAAACAGCAAGTGTTGTGTTTTTTGTTTAAAATCTATGAATTATTTTAGATTCATGGCTATAAATCGATCTCCGAATGTGCTACCGTGATGAAACCACTCTCTCCTGATGCGCTAAAATGTAACGATTGCAGGTATGTGGGTTGTCCTTGGCTGTGGTGTAGGGTTCAGCCAGGAGTTGATGGAGCTAATTAAATGATAGGTTTCAGATTTCTCATTTTACATCACACCGGCTCAGCAAAAATACTACTGTGTCCATGGGAACCAGGGCAATTGCTTAATCCAAGCCATTTCAATCAACGATATCCACAGAGCGATTCATAAGTGATCGGTCGGAACTGGTACCAGAACGATGTAAAAGTATAAATAGAATGCCTAGTATGATCACAACTGCAGTGTGCCTCTGAATGTGTACATTTCTCAAATATGGGGTTTTCATCTAATTCTTGTATTAAATGAATGAGTAAAGATTAAACTATTTGTGAAATGATATAATGTGATGTTAACCTTCAAAATGAGAGAATTGTCTTTCATGTAAAGTTTAACTAGCCATTACATCAGGCGTCATGGAACCACCTTTTTCTCTGAAATGTATTAAACCACCCCGTGACTAAATTGACATTTCATGCCAAAGAGACCCACGGTAAGCCTGACAAGTCGAATGGTTAAGACCACGCAAACCACGGTGTAAACAAAGGTTGCAAATGGTTGAATTTCTAAGACCAAAACATGCCAGGTGACGGTAGTGTGTGAAGTGGTTTAAAATGCCAAGAGACGCATGGTAAACCGGACGGCACGAATGGTTAAGAAATTTACAAACTAGGACTAGAAAACCATCCCACGTGCAATGCTCCACGGCTGGAAATTGTTAAACTCTGAGACTATCGATTCACTACAGAAGGAGCAAATTCTAGAAGACACAAATTATTTGACTGCAGCTTGAAATGACGTAAACCTAGAACGAGAATAGATTTAGATTTAGATTTTTTTCAATTTATTACATTTCTACTACTGACTATTACCATTTTATTGTTATTATTTTTGTATTTAATTTTGTATTATCATTTACTACCATTTTATATTATTTTTTGTTATTGTTTCTAATTTTATTACAATGTATACTGTATACATTGTTGCTTTGGCAATATTGACACAATGTTTTTCATGCCAATAAAGCAGCTTGAATTTGAATTTGAATTTGAATACCTACAACCGTCGAAGCATCTATCTATGAGAACATTTCCGAATGGTACTCTGAAGTATCCATTCTAACCTACGACTTTGATCTTTGGGGAAACGCAACCAGAGACTTTTCTGTCGACTCTCTCCAGCAGATGGACCAGCGACCACAGAGAGAGACAGCAAGAAATACACTCGTAAATATGTAAATTGCAATTTATTTTCAAATGAGCGGTCGTGCATTATTAAGTATTAGCAATTTCTATGAGTGTAGTAATCCTCTGAGTTTCCCGCTCTTGAACTGCCACACCCCTTTTGTCTGCTAGGGACTTTTTCTTTGTACCATGTAGCAACCCAATGTATGAACTAATTGTGTGTTTTCATGTATTTCTGTGATTTGATTAGTTAGTTAGTAAATAAATAATTAAGCCAATGTGTATATCACTGATTCATAATTTATGCTCGGGTTTGTGCAGATAACCAAGAATTTTACGACATTTGGAATGAGTCTAACAAGGTAATAATAATACATTAATGAGAATGACTAATCGATCAGATATTAAAATATCTGAAGAGTTAGATTCGAAAAATTGTAGCTCTGTAAATCATTTTCCGTGGTGCCCCAACTTCCTAGTTAATTAAGTTTAGATTATTAGTTTAATCACGTAATAATAATTACACATAGAGAATTGATTTGATAAAATAACAGTCTTATAGACACAGCACTTTGATAAAAGGGGAGTTTGTTGTAATGGGACCTTTCACATCTCCTCTTGTGGAATTGTCTGTGAAAGAAAGATGAAAACACTATGACACATTCATGGACAATCATTGTGTACTGTCTGTATTCCTACTCTAGGAACATGGTGTAGAATATGAGACATCTCACAGACACACGTTAGCTAGCTTGCTAGATCCAACACACAGGTGTAGTTAGTCCAAGAGTAATATGAGTCATCAAGCCAAAGTCATTCCTTCACTCTCCACCATCATCATTAAAACATTTCTCCAGTTTTGCTCATAATGGGAGGCATTGAGGCTAGCTAGCCAGCTGTAACATTAGACTACAGTGCATTTTAGGTATTGCAAATACCACAGCTAGCTAGCTAGCTAAACTTGGCTAGCTTGGCTTTTAGTGGTTCTAGCAAGAACACGCTATGGCCGAATCGATCACCAAATTGTACTGCCTGAACAACACTACCTCAGTTAAAAGAGAGCTTATATTGCTAGCAAGCTACCAACAGCAAAACACCTTGTTTGTCATTTACCCTTCTGAGTCCTGGTTCAGCTGGTCTAGGCTGGACTCGCAATTCTGGTCTGCAAATATTTTTCTCACCGTCTCAACTCCTCTTTAGTGTATTCCGGCTCAAATAAATAGGGATGTATGTTCCTATGAAAAATACAGCTAAGACACTGTTCCATTTAACTACTAACTAATTGACATTTCCGCGACCACTCAACCACTTATCTGTTTCCTGGTCATGGAGGAGAGAGGACAGAGGAGAGAGGGTGGAGGATGGACTTTGTCCAAATGAGAAAAGACCTATGGGTGTGACAAGGGAGTGAGCAGGGAGGAACTCACAGCCTATACACATCTGAAGGAAACATAGAACCTTATGGGTTACAAATTGAATTGGGAAATATTTTTGACGTGTCAAAAAGAGGAGAAACAATTTTCTGCTTACAAAGAGATACTGTTCTTGAATTATGCTTTTCGCATTGACAATAAAATGTGAGGTTTGGTGCAATATTTTAATTTCAACCACATTTATTTACCACATATCCCTTTTTTCCCTGAACTACATTTTCACATTTGGTTTCTTATTTGTCACATGCTAAGTCACACTGAATACATGAATAGCTGATTACTGGGGTGAGAAACAAAAATATGCTTGCAAATGAGATGTCTTCACCAAGCCGTCCCTTGTTCACAACCGGCGAGAGTGTCGCTTCCTATTAACACATGTCACTGTGATGTTGTGTTTGTTAGCGTAGTTATGCGGGAAACTGTCACATCCCACCTCTCTGCTGCTGTAACACTTCCACCAAGACTCAGCTATCATGTTGTGGAATGGATTACCATAAGAAGTATTATCATTGCCGCTCTTGTAATATGTTAATTTAAATGTGTTATGATACATTGCTACCCCTAAATGCAGCACGTAGGGTTGAACTAAGTTATAACAGCTTATTATTGTGACTGTATTGTCTGGTAATAGCACATGTTTCATTAGATGATAGGCTATATGATATATTCAATTATGGTTGCACAGCGAAATGTTTGGACCAAATAATGTTACAAAGTTACTGTCTTACACATCCCCTAGATGTACTACTGTAGGTGTAGGATCTTAATTCGACCAGTTTCTCACAGTGTGGATTATCATTAATGGACATTTTGTAAGGGTTTAGAAAACTTTTTAAACCTTGAATACACTACAGGTGTGCATCTCCTGCAGTGCAGGACATTTCCTGCAACAACAGGGTGATCAAATTAAGATCATATGTCTAAAGCAAGACCCCTGAAAACAGAAGAATGAATCACAACGAAATATAAATAAGTGACTCTTTTACACAGCAACCTGCCCATGAAGAGAAAGAGTGAGAGGTCAGAGACTACAAAAGGATGAAGGCAGGTGGCCTGCCCTGTGTGCTGTGCAGCGCGGCCCAGAAGATTGCTTTGATTTCAGTTCTCTCACTAACTGAGGAATTCTCTGGCTTTTGCAGTTCTGTGATGGACAGTGTCAGTTTGAAGATATGGAGATCAGGCCTTTCGATCAGAATTATGATGAGGAGTCGGCCTGACCATACAGGTACGACCAGGATGAGAAATGAAATATAAAAAAGAATGTGATACACAGACACAAAGACAGACGTCTCCCTTGTTTTCTAATGTTCTTTGTGTGGCTTTGAGAGGGTTTGGTCAAGAGGGAGAAAAATATGGCGGGTAGTGACTTAACAATGACTGCATTAAAAAAGGACATTACATGTGTGTCCAATGAGACTGACATAATAGAATCAAATTCCCCCTACATGCAATCCTTCTTCTATGTTTGCATGGGAACCTTTTCCAAATCAACTTTTTACAAAAACGCAAAAGCACTAGCAATAAACTAGTCTTTGCTAATGTCTCTCCAGCAACATATTTACATTGTTCTCCATAACAGGAGAAGACAGAGCATGGCATGTTAATGAAAGTACATTAGAAATGAGAGAATCCAGATGGTGTACGCTGTTACTTTGCATTTCACCTCAATTGACTCCATTTTCACCACAATGGTTTCATAAATCATGTCGTATTGTAGCTCTGCGTCCTAGAATATGGCTATGAATTCATTGTTTCATGTCACGAAGCATATATAATGTTTTCCGAGGTACAGTATGCTGTCATGTGACCTACGGTCTTGCTGTATGGTTCATGTATTTTCAGTGAGATCACTGCTTTCTCTGACTGTAGCTGGGCCATTGTGGCTCTGAGTGTTTTAAATTGGCAGCCTTCCCTCTGAGATCCTTTAACCACAATCCTTTGTGCAATATTCATGTTAATGACATTAAAGTCACTGCAGCCAGGGCGAACAGCGTGTAGAAGTGATTGGTTTAAAATGAAGACACAAACCCTGAGAGAGATGGGGAGAAAGGTTAACACGTCATTATTGAGACGATGGCATTTTAAACTTTGATAGGGGGGAGGCTGTGAAGGCAATAAGGCACAAAGGTATCTCTTCTAAGGCCAATATTCTTGATTTTTGCGTGAGCTACAGCTATTGGAGTCATGAAAAGAAACCCTCCCATTGCAAGATACTTCCTCTGATGCACTGCAGAGGCTGAGAGCAAGGTTTAGTACTTCTGCTATTGAGTCAGGTAAACGAGAATAAATAAAATGTTGTACTATCCATTTATACTGGAACTGTATAAATTGAATAGGTTGTATATACAACCTAGTTCTATATATAGTCAGTTCCAGTGGCAATTTTAGCATGTAAATCTTGGTGGGGCAAACAAAAACATATTTTTTTAGATGCATGCCAGCAATGCCACACAACACTAAATAATACATTCATTGCACTATAACGCTGACCAACGGTGCCACAAACTGTTAGGGCCTACATAAAGCTCACCCAGAGTTTTATTTTCATCACCATGGAGTGAATCCTTACCACTGCTACACTTGGCTATCAGCGGAGCTGTGTCTGGCAGTGAAACAGTTCACTTAGCCTCATTTACTGCCTTTTAAAAAAGGCAGACTTGCTCAAATGTGGTGTCGACTGACAATTGAGATGTACAGTGTCTTGCGAAAGTATTCACCCCACTTGGCATTTTTCATATTTTGTTGCCTTACAATCTGGAATTAAAATTTTATTTTTGGGGGGTTTGTATCATTTGATTTACACAACATGCCTACCACTTTGAAGATGCAAAATATTTTTTATTGTGAAACAAGCAAGAAATAATAAAAAAAAAACAGAACTTGAGCATGCATAACTATTCACCCCCCTAAACTCAATACTTTGTAGAGCCACCTTTTGCAGCAATTACAGCTGCAAGTCTCTTGGGGTATGTCTCGATAAGCTTGGCACATCTAGCCACTGGGATTTTTTGCCCATTCATCAAGACAAAACTGCTCCATCTCCTTCAAGTTGGATGGGTTCCGCTGGTGTACAGCAATCTTTAATACGTTAAAAGGCTGTAATGCAACAAAATGTGGGAAAATTCAAGGGGTCTGAATACTATATATACAGTATATATTTTGGGGATTTATTAGGATTTCCATTAGTCGATGCTAATGGCGACAGCTACTCTTACTGGGACATAACGAAAAGACATTACAGACAAAAGACTTTACAATTTATATACATTTTAAAACATTAACATGTAGTGTGTGTCTGTGTACATCTACAGTTGAAGTCTGAAGTTTACATACACCTTAGCTAAATACATTTAAACTCAGTTTTGAACAATTCCTGACATTTAATCCTTGTAAAAATTCCCTGTCTTAGGTCAGTTAGGATCACCACTTTATTTTAAGAATGTGAAATGTCAGAATAACAGAGGGAATGGTTTATTTCAGCTTTTATTTCTTTCATCACATTCCCAGTGGGTCAGAAGTTTACATACACTCAATTAGTATTTGGTAGCATTGCCTTTAAATTGTTTAACTTGGGTCAAACATTTCGGGTAGCCTTCCACAAGCTTCCCACAATAAGTTCGGTGAATTTTGGCCCATTCTGACATAGCTGGTGTAACTGAGCCAGGTTTGTAGGCCTCCTTGCTTGTAGTGTTAATTTTGTCACCTATTTTTAATTTAGTCTTAGTCTTAGTCTTGTGCCAAATGTCCTTGTTAGTTTTAGTCATATTTAGTCATTCACATATATTTTTTTGTTAGTCAAGTTTTAGTCGACTAAAAGTCTCGTAATTTTAGTCTAGTTTTAGTCAAAAGAGAACTCAAGGTATCTTAGTCAAGTTTTAGTCGACTAAAAGTATTTTCATTTTAGTCTAGTTTTAGTCAAAAAAGAACTCAATATATTTTAGTCAAGTTTTAGTCAAAAAATTTTAGTCTTTTTTTTTTAAATAACACATTATTACTGAGATTATTTCTGATAAACATTTCAGTAAAAAAGTGTTTCACATATCTCAAATATTGGTTAAATGTCATAATTACCTGACAAAATACACTTGTTGAATGATTTTTGTTGAATGCAACTGTTAAATGTGTCTGGTTTTCAATTTCTGATTTAGGCGACACATTTACAAATGATGAACCTGTTCTGAAGAGTATTTTATTTTAACCAACACAATTCAAAAGCTGGGGCCCAACAGACTCCGACTGACAAGTTACAAAGGTTTTTAAAACTCTTTTGGTTGCCTTGTGTCTCATGTTTCTGTTCAAAGCAGAAATAAAATAAATATACCCAGAAAAACTGAAAAGAATAGGCCTACTTTACTGTGGGTCTAAAATACAACCTATTTACAGTCTAGGTTGATCTTGAGAAATAACAAATAAGATTTAACAAGGCTTTAACAAGGCTCAACAATTAACAGTTCTGCTGTTACTACAGCTGCTGATACTAAAGCTTACTACAGCTGCTGAAACTTCAACTTTAGGAATGAATTAAACAATCAAGTTCAAAGGCAATATTTGCAACAGTAAGCAAAATCCATTACAAGGTAGAGTGCTAGAAAAAAAATGTGTGTGCTGTTTAATTGAGGGTTATTTAAAGTAAAAAAAA
>QNTS01000592.1:479258-532154 GCA_003317085.1 Hucho hucho
ACCTATAAACTTGTCCAAGAACAATCAAAAATCATTTTAAATGTATCCTTAGGAACACTTTTACGTATATTTACTATAATAAATCAACCGGAATATAAACTGGGCTATAAGAACGGAAAAAAACACAGAGCGTGCCTTCTTGGGAGCACGCATTCTCTTCTGTTGACTTCCAAGGGGACACTTCCTGATTCCTCTTCTTCTCTGCTCTAATGCATCTAATAAAAATCTGAACACTGTCTCGAGACTGTTGACATCCAGAGGAAGCGATAGGTACTGCATTCATATGCCCTTATATGGGCATTTTCATAAGGGAGGGGTTCCAAATGAGGCACTCTGTCAAAACCACTTTTTCCAGGACAGAAATTCCTTGGGGTTTCGCCTGCCATATCCGTTCTGTTTTACTCACAGACAAATGGTTAACACTTTTAGAAAATTCAGAGTGTTTCCTATCCAATGGTACTAAATATGTGCATATCCTATTTTCTGGGCCTGAATGGGAGGCATTTTACTTTGGGCACGCCAGGGTCTCCAAAACGGTCACCTTGTGCGCTTCTGCCTAAGAAGTTAAGAGATATAGTTATGTGTGCTTCCTGTCCTTCATGAGAACATCAAATGAAACACACTCGACATGACAGTCCCTTAAGTGTCCACGGACCATTCCCACATTCTCAAAAATAGAAATATTGTTTAATTCCCCCATTTTGGGGATTAGGAGTTTCTAAAGAGAAGCTCTTAGTTCTCCATAGACTCTCTCCCTCAATACTGCCTGGCAGTTTCTACCAGGAATTTATGACCGTTGTAAAACCTGATGTGGGAGAGGGAGTGAGGATATACACCCAAAAGGCCATGTTGTGACAGAAACCAGTCACAAAAATACCCAAGTCTCTCCATGATTATAGTAAAAGGGAAAGTTAGAACTAGGGTTTAATTTCCCATGAATAAGAATATTGAGAGTATGTACTGCCCAGAGCATCTACTGTATCATTCAAAGAATGAGTAAAATATCTCCATCCATGTAGATGTGTAATTGATAGGGTAGTTATTTCTTTGTTTCATGTTAAAATCGCCATTTCACATGAGTTATTTTCATTACAAATCATAACTAATGATATATTTCCCATTGTTATGAATACCCTGAGGATCAATACTGCATCAAAGTATCAAAGTGTACATTACTAATAAATGCCCAATGCTCCTCTTCTCCCCTGCCTCCGATGCTTTATATCTTTGATTTCATCTTTGTTTTAAGATGCTCTCTTCTCCTCTCTAGTATGCTGAATCCAGTTCCAATCCCTTCAAATGTCATGATTCATCTCAAGTCTCCAAAACCCCAGTCCTCTGAAAGCTATCAGTGCCCAACTAAACATTAGACACGTATGTTCCTCAAATGCCAATCTGAGAAACGAAGTGGAGTTTGGGAGAAAGTGTGTGGTCCTAAAATTGTCCTGGTGCACACACCATCTGTCATTCTTCGGGGGAAAATGCCAGACATCAAGTGTCCTTAAAAATTATTGGAGAAGTCATCCTTCTCCTTGTGATAAGAGGCAGTCGGAAGGAGGGTTCTTCCAATGCACTTTTCCTCCTCTTTGAGTGGTTTACAATTTCAAGTTCTATTTGTCAAATTGTCACGGATCCCCCCATGATTAGTATGTTATATATGTGCCCTCTGTTCCCCATTGTCCTTGTCAGTTATTGTTACCATGTCTGTTGGTCCTGTGAGTACCTGTGCTGTTGTATCGGCTTCCATGCAACGTGTTATTGTGCACTTGTTTTACGGGTCTCGTCCCATGTATTATTTAGAGTTTTAACCCTGTTATTTTCTGGTCCAGGGGGAGACTGCTGGGTTGGTCGCAGGAGTGTCAGGGGAGGTGTCTCGCGGTGTCTGTCAACACCACTATGGTGGAAAGTCTGGACCACGCCCCTCAAGTGGAGATAGCCGAGGAATACTAGGATCTGCACCGGGTTTTCTCTAAGACCTTGGCTACACACCTGCCTCCTCATCACCCCTGGGACTGTTCCATTGACCTGCTGTCTGACACAGCCCTCCCGAGAGGACACGTCTATCCCCTCTCCTATGCGGAGACCGAGGCCATGGAGCCCTATGTACAGGAGAGCCTCCAGCAGAGTTTTATCCGCCCCTCTACGACACCAGCCTCCTCAAGATATTTTTTTGTTAAAAAGAAAGATGGGGGACTGCGCCCCTGCATTGATTATCGAACTCTGAATAAATCCACCGTCAAGTTCAGCCGGCCATGCAAACCACGGAGGCTCTTTTTACGCACTCGGACGAGTGGTTTCGGTGCGCTGCGGAGACCTGGAACATTGCGCACACTCGTCTCCAGTGGGCCGTGCGTCGGCACAGCGAACAGTCCGACCACCACCGCAGTGAAGTGCCTGTCTTCTCCTGTATTCCTGCGCTTGTCTCCTATTATTATACAATATGACACAAATGCAGTGAAATGCTTAACTTGCAAGCCCTACCAAAAGTGCAGTATTCAATATCAACAGTAAGTAATTATAAAAAATAAATGTAATTTAAAAAAAAAAAAAAAGAAATAAGAGAGGAAGCTATTCAGGGTCAGTGCCAGTACCAAATGTACAATGTGCAGGGACACTGGAACATGAGTATGTACATGTAGGCAGGGATTAGGAGAAAGTGACTGGTGGCAGGATAAGTCATAATAGTATACAGTATGCCAGCTGCATAAGTTGTGTGTGGTGGTGAGTGTGTATATGTAAGTGTGTGTGTGTGTACAAGTGTCAGTGTAGGCGTGATAGGCGGATATTCACTATATATACAAAAGTGTTTGGACACCCCTTCAAATTAGTGGATTTGGCCATTTCAGCCACATACGGTGATGACTGGTATATACAATCAAGTACACTACCATGCAATCTCCATAGACAATTGTCAGTAGAATGGCCTTACTGAAGAGCTCAGTGACTTTCAACGTGGCACCGTCATAGGAGGCCACCTTTCCAACAAGTCAGTTCGTCAAATTTCTGCCCTGCTAGAGCTTTCCCGGTTAACTGTAAGTGTTGTTGTGAAGTGGAAATGTCTAGGAGCAACAACAGCTCAGCCGTGAAGTGGTAGGCCACACAAGCTTACAGAACAGGATCGCCGAGTGCTGAAGCGCTAAGCACGTACAAATTGTCTTTCCTAGGGTGCAACACTCACTGCTGAGTTCCAAACTGCTTCTGGAAGAAACATCAGCACAAAAACTTAGTCTAGCCAGCTATCATGAAATTAGTTTCCATGGCCGTGCAGCCACACAAGCCTAAGATCACCATACACAATGCCAAATGTCAGCTGGAGTGGTGTAAAGCTTTCCGCCGTTGGACTCTGGAGCAGATGAATCACGCTTCACCATCTGGCAGTCCGACATACGAATCTGGGTTTGGCAGATGCCAGGAGAACGCTACCTGCTCGAATGAATGGTGCCAACTGTAACGTTTGGTGGAGGAGGAGTAATGGTCTGGGGCTATTTTTCATGGTTCGGGCTTGGCCCCTTAGTTCCAGTGAAGGGAAATCTTAACGCTACAGCATATAATGACATTTTAGACGATTCTGTGCTTCCAACTTTGTGGCAACAGTTTGGGGATTGCCCTTTCCTGTTTCAGCATGACAATGCCCCCGTGCACAAAGCGAGGTCAATACAGAAATGTTTTTTCGAGATCGGTCTGGAAGAACTTGACTGGCCTGCACAGAGCCCTGACCTGAACCCCAACGAACACCTTTGGGATGAATTAGAATGCCAACTGCGAGCCAGGCCTAATCGCCCAACATCATTGTCATGTCAGCTAACAATTTTTAGATTGGACTTTAGTCTACACAGCTATCAAACATGGCAGAATACCGACCGGTCACACAGGGCACAGGGACCCTGACCTCAAGGGGTCCCCCATTGTACTTTTCACTCAGACATCACCTTAACTTGGCACAAGTCATTACAAAATATGTAGAATTGTAGGAAATTAGCTTTAAAACTGCAAACATTTCTTTCCACATACTTTTGGTCATGTAGTGTACATTTAAACAGGGCTGAAAAGTGACTGATAGCAGGAATATACAAATACTTATGTTAATATACTAATGGTAATATGTACACATAAACAGGATTAATAGTGACCAGTAGCAGCATAGCTATACAGATACTAATGGTGATAGCAATCAATAATCAATGAACAGTAGCGTAGTGGTAGTAATAAATCTAATCAATAATAATTTTAGCAGCAAAGTAGGTGTGAGTGGGAGCTGTAGTTAGCCATTTAAGTCTTATGGCCAGGGGAGGATAGAAGCTCATTAGATTAGCATCTCCTAGGACCATCCTTCTCTCAAGGTCTCCTCTCACAGTCTCTGCCTTGGCTTTGAATAAAGTAATATTCAATGGATTTTAATTCTGTGGCCTTAAGTCTATCTATTTCCACTGCCGGCACAAAGCCCATATTCAATCCAAGTTAGCCCTGATTATTAAATCTGCTTAATCGTCCAATACAGACATTTTTATTTCAATATCAAATCAATATAAAACCAGTAAGCTATATAACAATGTATCTTACTGAGATTGTTTTAAATTCAAATGGTCAAAAAGGAACAAAAATAGCTTCTTAGCAAAAAGCTATTTCTCATGCAAGAATTTTGCCAAGACTGTCTGGGAGTGGTCTAAGTGGGGAGGGGAAAACTGAAAACTAGCTGTTATTGGCAGAGAGGTTTGGAACGCTCTTTGTTATTGGTCCAGTAACTAAATTACCACCCGGTAATGTCACCAGGCAGGTCAAAACTCAATCCCACCAAAACAGTCTTTTCAAACAGCTCTTACACTAAAAGGTATTATCATAATTTTCACTATTTCACAGTATTATTCCAACCTCATAGTGTGGAAATATATATAAAACACAGGAAAATCACGTTTTGACTGCACTGGGCCTTTAAGTTGTCAGGCAGATATGTTCATACAGAGTTTATATGATCATGTCAGCTCCCTCGGTTGAGGAGCATATACAGTATAAGCAGAGGGGATGGAAGGAGGGATGAAGGGAGGGAGGGAAGGAGGGCGTTGATTCTTAAAGGAACTCAGCTTCTTCTCTGTATGAATTCTTCAGGGGAATAAAGGGAGTCTTATTGAGCTCAACAGCCTTTGAGTTGCCTGGAGATGACGACAGGGTTATAAAGCATTAAAGAAGGATCTCAAGGCCCCTGGAAAGAAAGAGGGAGAAAGGGATCTTTACTAAGCTGCCGACAGTGGCAGTAGAGAACACTGCCGCGGAGGAAAGGAGGAGAGGAGGACTGGATCGGGAGGAGAGGAGGTAGGATTAGGGATCAATATAGGAAGCCTAATCAGCCAACCCTTGGGCCAATGACATTTGTACAAAGCCAATTTATTGCAATATCCAGGCTTAAATGTCATAGGAGACAATTTGACCCAACGTAAGGAAAGGCAAGTTAATGTGTTGAGGGTAGGGGGCATGAAAATTGTATTTAGAACCACAGAGCGGCGGTCGCAGAGTATTTCCTTTCTTAATTACAAAGGGAATCACTGCAGCATCTAACAGTCATGGTGTCAAGAGTTATATTTTCATTACTAATCCCCTCCCTCCCTCTCTGTCCTCCCTATTCTCGCTCTCTCTCTCTCTCTCTCTCTTTCTTTCTCTATCTATCTCTCTCCTTTCTATTTCCCTCTCTCTCTCTTTCTCCTCCCTTGTGAATTCTGTATTGATAAGGTACTTTTGTACTCTCCTCCTTCTCATGTTGGCTTTGCTGAGCTCTAGTCATTTCTCAGTGGTTTAATATGTCTCTTTGACTACTCTCTCTAGGTGCTGATAACCCTGGTGAGCCGCTGATGGGGAGTCATCTCTAAGTCACAGTGATCATCCTCATTTGCAGGTCCTCCTCACCTCTTTCTCGCTCTCTTGTTCTCTCGCTCTCTCTCTCTTTCTCTCTCTCTCTCTCTCTATATATATATATATCTCTGTACTTGTAACTTTACTCTAATGAGAGAGTTAAATCAGACTCAATGAAACATGAAGATTAAAACACATAACTTTCAGTCATGTCTCTTTTTACCATACGTACATCTAGGGTATTAACAGAGAGGGCCCACTGACAGATAAGAGACTTAAAGCAAGGGCATTTCCATAAAACTCAAACATCTCACACATCTCCACTGCCCCATGGTCCTGTTGAGTCCAGTCTTAGGCGATTATCAGTGCACCAGTTAAGATAGTAATCTGGCTCTATAAGAAGAATACCAGTCTTTGTGGTAGTTTGAGTTGAAATTAGGTCAGATGTTAATCCATTGCCTTCCAATACAATTTCACAGTATCTTTATACAAGGTGTTGCGTTGTCTCCGCTTTCTTGTGTTTTCTTAATCTCTGTTTTCTCCGTTATTAAGGAAATTATTTGTTCTTGCAGTAAAGCCTGGTTTAGGTTGCAAACAGCCCAGAAGAATATATAATACCCGTCCTCCTGGTCGATAACAGATCTGCAACAAAACCTGGGAAGGAAATGAAAACAGTAAAACAGATCCTCAAGTGTCCTCAGAGGGAAAATTGTATAGTCTATAGTGTCTCAGTGTCTTTTATTAGAAAATCAAGGGAAAGATACAGGCACAGTCCTATAGCTAATGTGATTGGCAACTCCTTTGACGGCTGCTGAAGTGTCCTGGTGTCCTCTTATCTAATTCTCGGTTTGGCTGGGAGGCTGGAGATGGTTATTGAAGCCTGTTTCATTCATTATGAAAGGCAGGGGTGTTGGATGGTGTAGCAGCAGCCCAGAGAACAGGAGCTGGGTTATTAAGACACTCTGTTCACAGAATGGACTCACCAGGGGGAATGAATGGTGTTTCTGCCTGACTTTCATTAGGCTACACCATAACACATTTGTTTCCAACAAGCATTTAGATCGCTCCGAATGTTATTGTGCAGTGCACTTCTGTCCTTTTCTGTTCTGTCCGCTGTGCGGGCTCTAACCTCAGATTGTTGCCCTCAGATTGGTACCGGGGAGGAGCTGTTTTGAAGAGAGATTCTGCTTTGGAAGAGATACTTATTTTTGGCTTGTGAGGTCATTTTCTGTACTGTGGGATTTTTTTGTAGATGTTCTTCTCTGTACACCCGGCCCTCTCTTTTCTCCCTCCAGTTGGTTTCTTCTGGATGATTGTGGCTTGCCTTTGACAGTCTGTCTGTAGTACATGATTGAAGCATCCAGACAAACATCACAAGCCTTAATAGAATGCATTGAAAGTTTGGCCCATGATGGTTCTTCTCCATCAGCATAGAAATAGGAACATCACATCCGACCACAGAAAATACACTAAAAAAATATTATCATATCACAATCAATGCATAAATGATCACGTTTCTAGCTAGATGTATTTTTCTGATGGCATCAAATTTTCCTTTACAGAGAGTATGCTAACAGAAGATTACATTTGACAACCAAATATTCTGTCCCTGTCTCATTAGCATTGCTTGTTGTCAATCGTATTTTCCTCATCATACTGTGACTGCAATTCAGTTATTTCACACATACAGGTAATACAAAAACCTACTTTTACCCAGTTATCATTGGGTCAGTCTCCTGCTGCTGTTATGGATTCCAATCTCTTAATATTGTCATACAGTATACAGTACACAGTGAGGGAAAAAAGTATTTGATCCCCTGCTGATTTTGTACGTTTGCCCACTGACAAAGAAATGATCAGTCTATAATTTTAATGGTAGGTTTATTTGAACAGTGAGAGACAGAATAACAACAAAAAAATCCAGAAAAACGCATGTGAAAAATGTTATAAATTGATTTGCATTTTAATGAGGGAAATAAGTATTTGACCCCCTCTCAATCAGAAAGATTTCTGTCTCCCAGGTGTCTTTTATACAGGTAACGAGCTGAGATTAGGAGCACACTCTTAAAGGGAGTGCTCCTAATCTCAGTTTGTTACCTGTATAAAAGACACCTGTCCACAGAAGCAATCAATCAATCAGATTCCAAACTCTCCACCATGGCCAAGACCAAAGAGCTCTCCAAGGATGTCAGGGACAAGATTGTAGACCTACACAAGGCTGGAATGGGCTACAAGACCNAGATCTCACCTCGTGGAGTTGCAATGATCATGAGAACGGTGAGGAATCAGCCCAGAACTACACGGGAGGATCTTGTCAATGATCTCAAGGCAGCTGGGACCATAGTCACCAAGAAAACAATTGGTAACACACTACGCCGTGAAGGACTGAAATCCTGCAGCGCCCGCAAGGTCCCCCTGCTCAAGAAAGCACATATACATGCCCGTCTGAAGTTTGCCAATGAACATGTGAATGATTCAGAGGACAACTGGGTGAAAGTGTTGTGGTCAGATGAGACCAAAATGGAGCTCTTTGGCATCAACTCAACTTGCCGTGTTTGGAGGAGGAGGAATGCTGCCTATGACCCCAAGAACATCATCCCCACCGTCAAACATGGAGGTGGAAACATTATGCTTTGGGGGGGGTTTTCTGCTAAGGGGACAGGACAACTTCACAGCATCAAAGGGACGATGGACGGGGCCATGTACCGTCAAATCTTGGGTGAGAACTTCCTTCCCTCAGCCAGGGCATTGAAAATGGGTCGTGGATGGGTATTCCAGCATGACAATGACCCAAAACACACGGCCAAGGCAACAAAGGAGTGGCTTAAGAAGAAGCACATTAAGGTCCTGGAGTGGCCTAGCCAGTACCCAGACCTTATTCCCATTGAAAATCTGTGGAGGGAGCTGAAGGTTCGAGTTGCCAAACATCAGCCTCGAAACCTTAATGACTTGGAGAAGATCTGCAAAGATGTGGGACAAAATCCCTCCTGAGATGTGTGCAAACCTGGTGGCCAACTACAAGAAACGTCTGACCTCTGTGATTGCCAACAAGGGTTTTGCCACCAAGTACTAAGTCATGTTTTGCAGAGGGGTCAAATACTTATTTCCCTCATTAAAATGCAAATCATTTTATAACATTTTTCACATGCGTTTTTCTGGATTTTTTTGTTTGTTATTCTGTCTCTCACTGTTCAAATAAACCTACCATTAAAATTATAGACTGATCATTTCTTTGTCAGTGGGCAAACGTATAAAATCAGCAGGGGATCAAATACTTTTTTCCCTCACTGTACATGTTTCTATCTTTACTCACCCTCTTCTGAAACATGATGATGTAGCCATTGTCTCTTCGTCATATTTCTGAACAGCTGAAAGAAAAATCCTGCAGGGATTTTAACAAACATTCCCAAGAATATATAGCTATATTATGAAGTGTACAACCTTTTCTGTATGTTGTAACGGATATTACAGTTGTACAAGCAGGACAAAGTCCCTACACATTGCATTGGAGCAAAAACAATCTGCGTCTTGTGTGGTGATGTAGGCTAGTCTTTATAGATGCTGCCACATCGAAGCCACTAGCTAGAGTTTCTGAAAAATAACACTACTGCTGTGACTGCCTATCTGCGTCCTGCTACAGCCAATGTTTGCAATGATGAAGAAAAAATAACATTACATCGCTAATAAGACTGCGTGTCTGTCTGTGACTTGCTAATGTTTGATAGGCTGTCTAGATACCTGCATGTAACTCCCCACTTCAGTTTTGCACTGGGGCAAAAAACGATCTGCCTTTTAACCACACACACCGCCCTATAACTGATATTTGTATCTGCATTTTAAACACACAAAGGCCCTAAAACTGCAATTTGTATCTGCGTTTTAACCACACACAGGCCCTATAACTGCTATTTCGCCTCTCAATGACCATCCTATTGAAGCTAAATCTTCCTGAAAACTAGACAGATGGCGCTATTAATCATTACGTCGTTTGCCAACTACTGCTTTAGACTGTCTACTATTTGTGATATTAATCTTCATAGTTATGCTGCCATACTGTAGCGAGAGTTGCTGAAAATTAGAAAATAACATTAAATCATTATTTTGACTGCTTTTCTGTGTCTTGCTTATGTTTGCAATACTGTTACAACAGTCACCAAAGTTTGTACGAGCATGTTGATCAACTTCATTTGTCACATCCGCCGAATGCAACATGTGTAGACCTTACCGTGAAATGCTTACTTACAAGCCCTTAACAAAGAGCGCAGTTCAAGAAAGAGTATAGAGGTCTATTTATCATACTGTATCCACGGTAGAAAATTGGACTTACTTTCTGTAGATGATCACAGAGATCTGAATACACTGTGTTGTTGAAGGCCTTCTTCAGGCTATGGTCTATTTTTCTCCATTTCCGCCTGACTGACGTGCCCAAAGTAAATTGCCTGTTACTCAGGCCCAGCAGCCAGGATATGCATATAATTGGTAGCATTGGATAGAAAACACTTTGAAGTTTGCAGAAATGTTAAAACAATGTATGAGACTATAACACAATTGATATGGTAGGAGAAAAAACAACTGGATTTTCTTTTTTTTAGATCCCATGCACTTACAATGGGAAGCTATGGGTCCTATGCAATTCCTATGGCTTCCACTAGATGTCAACAGTCTTTGTTCAAGGTTTCAGGCGTGTTCTTTCCCAAATGAGGAAGAATTTTGATACAGGAACCCACAGTTGGAAATCAGTCTGTGCGCATGAGATGAAGAGGAGGCGCGCCTGCTAATTTAGCTTTCTATTGAACATACTTCTTTCCGTATGAAATATTATAGTTTAATTACATTTTAGGGTACCTGAGGATTAAATAGAAATGTAGTTTGACTTGTTTTAACAAAGTTCAGCGGTAGCTTTTTGGATTGCTTTGTCTGCATGTTGAACGAGTGCATTACTCAAATCGATGGCACCAACTAAACAGACTTTTTGGGATACAAAGAAGGATTTTATCTAACAAACGACCATGCATGTTGTAGCTGGGACCCTTTGGATTTGCAAATCAGAGAAAGATTTTCAAAAAGTAAGTGATTATTTAATCGCTGTTTGTGATTTTATGAAGCCTGTGCTGGTTGAAAAATATTTTGATGTGGGGCGCCGTCTTCAAACAATCGCATGGAATGCTTTCACTGTAAAGGCTATTGTAAATTGGACAATGCAGTTAGATTAACAAGAATTTAAGCTTTTAACCGATATAAGACGCTTGTATGTTCATAAATGTTTAATATCCATAATTTTTATGATTATTTATTTGAATTGCGTGCCCTCCAATTTCACCGGATGTTGTCAACAGGTGTCCTGCTAGCGGGACGCCTAGCCTTAAGAAGTTGAAAATATTTACCAAATAAACTAAAGTCAAAAATCTTGTCTTCTGTGTACAACATGTAAATAGATGCATGTAGCCTAACTAACATGAAATTGTGCTTATGCTTAATAGCCTACTAAGGCATGGAATGCAATAGTTGGAACATGTTGACCATGTCTTTTGTGTACATTAATCTCCAATCAAGGAGGGGGATGAAGCGGTAGCGGAGCACGAGCAGCAGCCAATCAAGGAAGCGGGAGTGGGAGCAGCATCGAGTGGAGCACTGAGAAACAGCTAAGTACGTAGCGGAGTAAACAGCAGCTTTGTAAAAAATGTATTGTGCAGGGTAGCCTAGTAGTTAGAGCGTTGGACTAGTAACCGAAAGGTTGCAAGTTCAAATCCCCGAGCTGACAAGGTACAAATCTGTCGTTCTGCCCCTGAACAGGCAGTTAACCCACTGTTCCTAGGTCATTGAAAATAAGAATTTGTTCTTAACTGACTTGCCTAGTAAAATAGGTGAAAAAAAAAAAAGAAATCTCTGTGTATTTAGCCACGGAACACAAGGTATTGCTTTTTAAATAACATCTGTATTACACATAGGCCCATGCTTTGAAATGTATTGTTTTTTAAATAACATCTGTATTACACATAGGCCCATAATGTGAAATTTATTGTTTTTTTAAATAACATCTGTATTACACATAGGCCCATGCTGTGAAATGTATTGTTTTTTTAAATAACATCTGTATTACACATAGGCCCATAATGTGACATGTATTGTTTTTTAAATAACATCTGTATTACACATAGGCCCATGCTGTGAAATGTATTGTTTTTTTTAAATAGCATCTGTATTACACATAGTGTCACGTCCTGGCCATAGGTAGCCCTTTTGGCTGCTCATTTGTGTTTTGGTCAGGACGTGATCAGGGGTGTTTTGGTCTATGTTTTGTATTTCTATGTTGGTTGGTTTGGGTTCCCAATTAGAGGCAGCTGTTAGTCGTTGTCTCTAATTGGGAATCCTATTTAGGTTGTTTAGTCCCCCACCTGTGTTGTGGGATATTGTACTTATGTTTGTAGTTGTGTACGCGCCACACCTGCGTTACGGTCGTTGTGTTAATTTCTTGTTTTGGTGAGTTGCATTCAAATAAATATGTTTCACTCAACCCTGCACGCTGCGCCTTGGTCCAAATCTGTACAAGATCGTGACACATAGGCCCATAATGTCAAATGTATTGTTTTGTAAATAACATCTGTATTACACATAGGCCCATGCTGTGAAATTGCAACATGATCACTCAG
This sequence comes from Hucho hucho, assembly GCA_003317085.1. NCBI lineage: Eukaryota > Metazoa > Chordata > Actinopteri > Salmoniformes > Salmonidae > Hucho > Hucho hucho. The sequence continues at coordinate 491,750 of QNTS01000592.1, forward strand.
TAAATAAGCAATGGAAACATCAACTTGGTTGGAAGTATTTTCAAATCTGACGCTGTAAAGTATATGCAAAACAAATAGGCATTTTTTTCCCAGCAGAGATGGTGTTAGTATTTTTCCTATAAAGCAGGTCTTGTAATTGCAGTATAGTTCTCCTTGGGACTAGAGAGCAGAGGTGAGAGAGAAGGTGTATATTTTTTTCCCAACACATCCCATTTTTCATCCTCTCCTACTCACTGGCATTCTGCTCCCGCTTTTAATTACTGCTGCTCTGTGCAGTGAGTGTGAATGCGAGTGTGTAGGTGTAGGCAGAGGCCAAACATGTTCTCCTACCACACATAAACACTCAGATATAAGGGCTAAAACACAGTAGTGACAAAACAAGTAAATACACTATTTTGTCCTCACGATTAACTCTACAAAACAGAGCCTTTGAACCCTGCGTTATCTAGGCAGAGAGACTAGGCAGGTTTCGTGAGAGAGTGGGAGCGTCTCCCACCGGACCCTCTTACTGAGGCGTTGAACTTCCCTGCCTCTGTGGAGGAGTCATTTTAGCTTAGATAACCCTTCTCCTAAATGGAGGCAACCTTTTGGAGAGGCTAAGGGGCTCTGAGGGGACAGAATGTTTTATCTACCTAGAGTGCATTGCACTGATCGAGCCAAGCTATTTTGTCTGCAGTGGAAAAAGAAAGGAGAGAGTGGAAAAATTTTAAGTAAGTTTACACAGTACATTCGGAAAGCATTCAGACCCTTTTACTTTTTCGACATTTTGTTACATTACAGCCTTATTCTAAAATGGGTTAAATAGTTTTTTTCCCCCTAATCAATCTACACCCAATACCCATAATGACAAAGCAAAAACAGGTTATAATTTTTTTGGCACATTTATTAAAAATGTAAAACTGAAATATCACATTTACATAAGTATTCAGACCCTTTGCTATGAGACTCTAAATTGAGCTCACGTGCATCCTGTTTCCATTGATCACCCTTGAGATGTTTCTACAACTTGATTGGAGTCCACCTGTGGTGAATTCAATTGATTGGGCATGAGTTGGAAAGGCACATACCTGTCTATATAAGGTCCCACAGTTGACAGTGCATGTCTGAACAGAAAACAAGCCATGAGGTCGAAGGAATTGTCCGTAGAGCTCTGAGACAGGATTGTGTCGGAGGCACAGATCTGGCAAAGGGTACCAAAAAGTTTGGAACCAACCAAGACTATTCCTAGAGCTGGCCGCCCGGCCAAACTAAGCAATTGGGGGAGAAGGGCCTTGGTCAGGAAGGTGACCAAGAACCCGATGGTCACGTTGACAGAGCTCCAGAGGTCCTCTGTGGATATGGGAGAAACTTCCAGAAGGACAACCATCTCTGCAGCACACCACAAATCAGGCCTTTATAGTAGAGTGGCCAGAGAGAAGCCACTCCTCAGTAATAAGCACATGAAGGACTCTCAGACCATGAGAAACAATATTCTCTGGTCTGATGAAAACAATATTGAACTCTTTGGCCTGAATGCCAAGTGTCACGTCTGGAGGAAGCCTGTCACCATCCCTACGGTGAAGCATGGTGGTGGTAGCATCACGCTGTGGGGATGTTTTTCAGCGGCAGGGACTGGTAGACTAGTCAGGATCGAGGGAAAGATTAATGGAGCAAAGAACAGAGAGATCCTTTAATAAAACCTAAATAAGGCTGTAACGTAACAAAATGTGTAAAAAGGGAAGGGGTCTAATTACTTTCCGAATGCACTACACTGATTTCAAAGTTTAACAAACCATACAACAGGGGTAGGCCTTACCGTGAAATGCGTACTTACAATGCAGTTCAAGAAATAGAGTTAAGGCCAGGCACCACATGCAAAGTTTTAGATTTTGCCTCCATTTGTCAATTTTCCGATTTTGGGATATTTTGCAACTAGAACTTCCATACTTTAATAAAATGTACAAATAAATCGGCAATAATGTATATAAATACTTGATTTGTATAATTATATCACAACTCCATAAATGTCGTTCTTGTTAGCATGTTTCATGTAGATCTTCAACCGCTATTTTTAAAACTCTCCATGTTAAATAATTTATCATTCAAAAGCTTGTTTTCCGGAGCATATCGTTAGCTTGTCCATACATGGATATATCTTTTGTAGACGAAGTGTTTCGTGCTGAAAGATTAGTAATTTCCTGACATCCGATTGGTTACTGGCATTTAAAGGCCCTTTCCGGCAACCTGATTGTTTAAAATGTCTCACGTGCCGCGCAGCACTTCTTTGTCTCCCGCAAAGAATCCATGTAAAGAGAGACCAAGCGCGAAAATCTCTGAGTATATACCTACAGTATGTGAATGAAAATAGGCGAACTCAGTTAGTCAATGCGAGAAAATCAATGAATGAAAGAAAAATGTGCCTGATAGTTTATTGGACTATGGTGATTTTTTTGTCCAGTGTTTAGACACTTACGGCAAATCATGTACAAGTTGGTTTATTTGTGACGTGGATAAAAGCCACTGTTGGCTGGCTGCTGTCTGGTTGATCGCTGCTAGCTGTCATTTTCATCTCAACTAATTTGCGTCTCGACGCGCTGCTGCCGGCTACCTCCTTTTCCTCCTCTACCTGTACTGCCACATTGCCTCAATCAACTGATCCCACCAACCAGGGTTTCTGTAATTCTGTCATGATAGAATGTGCACACTGTGAAATTGATCGTGATGCATTTAGGAGGAGTGTTTACACTTCCTCCAGGCTGCAGGAGTGCTCTAGGGGAGATGTGGCATTTGACATAAATATGAGGATGGTTCTTCTAGCCCACAAACTTGGACTTGGTTATGCACCTCTAAAGAAAATAAGCAAAGGGATTCCTTCCTTGCATCTCAGCTCATATCAGAGACATGGCAGGAGAATGACAGGTAAATAAAAAGGGAGAGTAGCCCATTTTTGTCAGGTGACTTGCTGTGCATAAATAATATGTATTTCCTTGCTCCAGCAAATGTATTCAAAGTGAATAAAACAGAGTGATAAGAAAACATGACTATACAATGAGACTGTCACATAGGCCTACAGCGGCATAGGGCTGTTGCCTAATGTGATTAGTGAGAAATTAGCTTTACACAAAGTAAATACATGCTGATATGCTAATATTTACATAGGGTAACATGCTGATATTTAGTCCTGCAGTTATGACTGTAATGTCGACAGACATCTTAAGTACTTCTCCCCCCCACTTTAGTTGCAGAGATTCAGAAAGGGCTACAGTCAATGGAGAGTGCTGCAAAGATAATTAGAAGAGCATACACAGATATAGACCATGACATAGCAGAGTTGCTGAAGGAGGATGAGGATGCCATCATAGACATTCATGTATCCTATGATGGCACTTGGCACAAGAGAGGATTCACTTCCACCTACGGGATAGGTGTGTGCATTGGTGCTGGTACCAGCGAGCCCTAGAAATTGGTGAAGATCCACCCAGTCACAAAAACCATGGAGGCCATACATGTTTTATTAGAGTGGTTGCACAGAAAATCGTACTTGTATATCATAGGATGTCAAATGATAACCTCCTCAAAAGAACGAACAACGGAGGAACCCAGAATGCAAATGAATGTCTGAACTCTGTAATATGGTCGCGATGCCCCAAAACTGTATTTGTGGGCCAAAGCCGTTTTGCTATATCAAATGTGATGGACAAATTATGTCTTGACAGCACTTTGGTGACGCTGGAAGCAATCAGAGAGGAGTTGTGAGAGCTGATGGTGCTTCAATGGAGTGTGCCAAGCGTAGGCGCAGGTCCCATGACACAGTCAAGAAAATAAAGTGGCACCAGCAACAACTCAAAGAGGGCCTTACATATGGGCAGGCATAACTGATACATTTTCTGCACATTTCAACAGCCATACAAAATCCTTATATGTGGAAAATTTAGCAAAGTGATATGAGAATTTGCCCAAAATTGTATATTTTCCCAACAGACCAGTTATCAAAGCATATACTCTATTGCTTGAAACAAATTTATTAAACATGCTAATTTTGTAAATTTTATTTTACCTTTATTTAACCAGGTAGGCTAGTTGAGAACAAGTTCTCATTTACAACTGCGACCTGGCCAAGATAAAGCATAGCAGTTTGATACATACAACAACAAAGAGTAATGTTGTATGATGTATTTATAAAAGGTATATTTTATGTATATTTGTCAATTTAGAAGTGACATATGAATAAGAGTTTAGCTACTGTGACATAAATGGTCATATTTATGGAAAGTACATTTTGATTGCATTAGCTAATCTTTATCGGCCATTTTCTCAAAATGACATGTTCCCCATGCGCCAATTTTTCTTTCTCAGTCTTCAAAGGACATTCACATTATTCCACACACTGCGCCACTCGGGAGGCCCTGAACTTCACATGTTGGTGCTCATGAGTCCTTTTACATGGAAATTACCTACAACCACCCAATGGAGAATCAATTAGCGAGATGCTATCTTTAAAAAATATAAAAGAACGGAAATGGGTAAGCCTTCCTGAATTATATTGAGCTAGGCTTGACCGTTGGTAGACAACATCCTGTGTCTCCAATCAAAGATTGACACGTTTTTTTTATGTAACTCATAATGCTGTACAGTACAGGGCAGTATACTGTAAGGTCATTATTTCAATACTCTCTCTGCTTGACAATTCCCTATGCTTTGTTATGACTATGTTTTGTGATATTAGTGTACTTAATGCACTCTGATGTTTACCTTTTCCCTTTGTTATTATAGCCAACAAAAACAAATGGCCCTTCATGAATTTCCTCATTCAGAAAAGTGACTTTGAGGGTTTAGAGAGTGGCAGTCTGCATCACCTTGGTCATCTATAAATAAAACCAGGGTGTCTGGACTGACCAGAGGACACATTAACATGACTGATTAATGGACAACCACTGCAGTACTGTACATCCTGGTCAGTTCATAGTGGACTAGAGGCTATTTCGGAACCACAGCTGCTTCAGGGAAGGAGATTTTGACTCTCAAATTATACAAATTCGAATAAACTGTGAAAGAAATATTCTTGATTGTACAATATTAGAAGTTAGAAAGGGTTTGTAGAGTGGAATGTAAAGTATTAGATGGTTGAAAAAGTGTATTGTTTTCTTTTGAGAATATATACAAGTTGCATAGGCAGGTTTGAATAAAAAAGACCAGAACCTACAGTGCCTTGCAAAAGTGTTCATCCCACTTGCCGTTTTTTACTATTTTGTTGCATTACAACCTGAAATTTGATTTGATTTTTATTTGGATTTCATGTAATGGACATACACAAAATAGTCCAAATTGGTGAAGTGAAATGAAAAAAATAACAGAAACGTTTTGCCCCTAAATAAGATCTGGTGTAACCAATTACCTTCAGAAGTCACATAATTAGATACATATAGTCCATCTGTGTGTAATCTAAGTGTCACATGAACTGTCACATGAAATCAGTATATATACACCTGTTCTGAAAGACCCCAAAGTCTGCAACACCACCAAGAAAGCGGCACCATGAAGACCAAGGAGCTCTCCAAACAGGTCAGGGACAAAGTTGTGGAGAGGTACAGATCAGGGTTGGGTGATAAAAAAATATCAGAAACTTTGAACATCCCACAGAGCACCATTAAATCCATTATAAAAGATTTAAAGAATATGGCACTACAACAAACCTGCCAAGAGAGGGCCGCCCACCAAAACTTACGGACGGAAGAAGGTACTCTGGTCAGATGAAACTAAAATTTAGCTTTTTGGCCATCAAGGAAAACGCTATGTCTGGCACAAACCCAACACCTCTCATCACCCCGAGAACACCATCCCCACAGTGAAGCATGGTGGTGGCAGCATCATGCTGTGGAGATGTTTTTCATCGGCAGGGACTGGGAAACTGGTCAGAATTGAAGGCATGATGGATGGCACTAAATACAGGGAAATTCTTGAGGGCAACCTGTTTCAGTCTTCCAGAGATTTGAGACTGGGACTGAGGTTTACCTTCCAGCAGGACAATGACCCTAAGTGTACTGCTAAAGCAACACTCGACTGGTTTAAGGGGAAACATGTCTTGGAATGGCCGAGTCAAAGCCCAGACCTCAATCCAATTGAGAATCTGTGGTATGACTTAAAAATTGCTGTTCACCAGCGGAACCCATCCAACTTGAAGGAACAAGAGCAGTTTTGCCTTGAAGAATGGGCAAAAATCCCAGTGGCTAGATGTGCCAAGCTTATAGAGTCATACCTCAAGAGACTTGCAGCTGTAATTACTGCAAAGGTGGCTCTACAAAGTATTGACTTTGGGGGGTGAATAGTTATTCACGCTCCAGTTTTCTGTTTTTTTCTATTATTTCTTGTTTGTTTCACAATAAAAAATATTTTGCATCTTCAAAGTGGTAGGCATGTTGTGTAAATCAAATGATACAAATCTATTTTAATTCCAGGTTGTAAGGCAACAAAATAGGAAAAATGCCAAGGGGGGTGAATACTTTCGCAAGCCACTGTAATTAATAAATAGGAGTCTGAGCTGTTCCTGAAAGATAACAGCAGTGGTGAACTATTGTCCTTGCACAGAATACAACTCTTAAAGAGCCTCCATCTCTCTCAAAGACCACTGCCTTCAGATTAAATGTGTATGGGAGCCTCTCACATATATACACAACAAAGTCTAAAGGTCTCCCCCATCCGAAGCAAACATATAGACCAGTATGAAGTGTACTGTCCCCCACCTCCACTGTCCCCCACCTCCAGGAGAAGAGTAAGTAGGGACACAATGTATCCACTAACACATATTTCATTGCTCTGTCATTATTGTGTTGTGCATTTCCTGACTTCTGTATCCTAGCAGCCATTCCGAGGCAGGCAGGTAGCACTTTTAGTGAGGATGGCAATTCAATTCAATAGGTGATGCAAGGAGAGAAACAATTTTATTCAACTCTCACCCACTCCATCTTTGGAACACAGTATAATGGAATAGCTTCCATGTGTTGTCAACACAAGGCATTCCTCATTCACTGTTCTGTTGGCATTGCCAAGCAGATCCGTTGGCATTGCCTACAAGAATAATTGTTCCTTGCATTCTCTAGCGTACATCAGTTAAGAACAGAATATAAAGTTAATAACTCTGTCAAGTTAAGAAAAAAGAGCCACATTTGGAGGGTCACAAATTAACATACAATTATCTGGAGTTGGCTCAGGATGTTTGTATTGAAACTCAAAACAACATGCACCTAAGGGAGCCAAAGGTTGATTTGAAATCAAATGTCAAGTCAACATTTAGACAAGGTATTATTATCTTATTAACCCCTAGTGTTTCATCATCCTTTCTATCAAAAGATGTAATGGCCTGCACTTAGTTTTATTTTCATTACTTTCTTTAAACGATTCAGCAGCTATTCGATTAATAGATTAACTCTGAGGAGACGAGGCAGATTTTGGTATCTTAGTTAATTAAAGCCTGTAGGTATGGGTGATGGGTTTTCTCCACTGCTCATTATGTTGCTGTCGTTTTCTGAGTCCCTGTCCAACCCCCTTAGAATGTAATGTTTAATCAGCAGATTACATCATGATAAAGAGGCAGCACGGTGCTTACCTATGGCAAATGCAGCATGTTCAACTTCATCCTTCCTCCGTGGATGGAACGGCACTTGAGACCGTTCTGCTATCTTTTCTACCGCTGTAAAAAGATTTATGCCAAGCCTTTTGTTTTCAGGGGTAAAGTGACTGACAATCTGCATGATTCTCATTCAAACAAGCTTGGTGACAGGACTTGACAGCCATATGGCTATGACAGCCATATGTGACTCACCACCTGGATTTGGTCTTATGTAGCAGCATTTTAAATTGTGTTTTTTTACATTGGATAAAAGTAGAAACTCAAAGCCACAAAATGATATATCATACACTGAATTTTTGAGGAACAATGGGAAAGTAATTCTGCTTTGAAAGTTGATAAACTTGTGAACTCACTTTTGGGAAAATTGCCTTGTTTTGGTATCTAGTGGAGAGCTCTTCTTTGTCCTCACCCATTCAGCATCGATCACACCCTCTTAATCTTTAGCCCCACCCATCTCGTTTCACTCTTGGAGCATTCAGAGCGCACATTTGACGCTCTGGCCGATGATTTGTTTACCTCTGGATAACATGAAAACAGCCTAACCAGCTCTGCTAGCAACAATTTCATTACTCTTTTCTTGCAGATGTTTACTGACACCGGCCATATTCAACGGGTGTTGTACACGTACACTTTAGCTTAAGACATGCAGCTAGCTAGCTAGGTACACAATGAACCTAGCTAGGTAAACAACGTGTAAGATCACACACGTCATGTAACATTAGCAAACGAGCCAGACAGCTAACGTTAGCTAGCTAAACAACAATGAACATAGTGCCAAATAATGTTGTTACTACCCTGCATGAATCTGCTGGGAGCTAACCAACCATGTTCAATGTTAGCTAGCTAACATTAGGCTCTAACTAGCGAAGCAAAAGGCTCTGGGATACGAATAATAACATCATATATGTAACGTTAGCTAGGGAGCCAGCCAGCTAATGTTAGCTAGCTAGCTAACAGTACACTTTAGCTTAAGACATGTAGCTAGCTAGCTAGGTAAACAATGAACCTAGCTAGTTAAACAACAAAGTAACGTTTGCTAACGAGCCAGCTAGCTAACTGTACACTTTAGCTTGAAATTAAACCACTTTCTGTCAAAATTAGAAACGTGTCATATCTGAAAATGTAGCTAGCTAGACTATCTTACCTGTATACGTCATCATGCATGATGGACGCATCTCCCTGTCACAGATGCCATGCCACGGTTGCCCTTTGTTTGAAGATGTAAGGTGTTTTCTCCATCTCTTTCGCTATCATACTCTAATTCCACTGATTTCAAAACTCGATCCTCCAGAAAGTGGAGAGCAACACGTATGCAGCTCCACTACATGATAAAAATGTTTGTATCCTCGTTCGACAGGATAACCAACACAGACTGACCAGCTCAACTAGACAGAAGCCTTCTATATGGCAGACCAATCCAAACTCGTCTCTCGGCATGTCCAGTCCACTCATTATCTCAGCCAATCATGGCTAGTGGCTTAACCAACAAGGCTTGTAATTAAAATTGTATTAGTATTTACAGATGGCATACAAGTTTGTTATTAAGGCACATGAAAGTTCACATGTTCCAGAAGGCATTTCTGCCCAAACCCCCCCATTAAAAAAAAAAATGGCTCTCCTGTGAAGTCGTGACTTGTGAGATACGCCTAGTTTCCTGAAATGGGTCACATATTGCATAACCAATAAAGCTTTTCTATCAAACGTTTCTACTTCGCCATCAACTTGTATTTTTTTGCCGTAGCACACTAAATGATGGAGAAAGAAGTTCAGCCTTTGTGTTTAAAAAGAGAGACATTTAAATGTGGAACTCTTGGAAGCCAATATTGTTAAATTCATTTAAAAGTAGTTTAAAACAGTAAGTAAACTCCAAACTCATGAATAGATTGCATGGCTGAGTAAAGGAATTCATGAGACTATCTAATAACCATAGAAATATATAATAACATTATCATATGCCCGTTTAAATAAAGTACCTGTCACATATGTGGGGAATATGTTAATTATTTTAAATAAAATAAAATAAAAATTACATATCAAACGACAGCAAAAGTGACACAAACTAGATTTTATTTTTGACAGGAAGAACACCTGAAAGAAGCATAACACATTGTTTTTGTCTGGTCATCTGATTTATTAATTTACTTTAACACAGAAGAATCAAAGTGATTGCACAGCTAAATGTGCCAAGGTTCACAAGAAGATTATTGTACGATTATTATTTTTACAATACAAAACACAACATACAGATGCACACAAACATTAACGACATCTCACCTGCCGAGACCCTCATCACTATCTCCAGTGCCTGCACTAGTCACCGCCACATGTCCTCAAATTGCACCATTTTGTTCCTCTCCACAGTAGCGGTGCGTGGGTAAAATCACTGGGGAAGCCAAGCCAAGCCAGTAAAATAGCCATATCACAACCTATGTTGTGATAATTGCATTGTTTACTCTATAACCCATTTGTTCGAGCATTGGACTTGTAACCAAAAGGTTGCAAGATCGATTCCCTGAGCTGACACGGTAAAAATCTGTCGTTCTGCCCCTGAACAAGGCAGTTAACTCACTGTTCCTAGGCAGTCATTGAAAATAAGAATTTGTTCTTAACTGATTTGCCTAGTTAAATAAAGGTCAAATAAATAAATATGCCACCATGATATACAATAAGGCCGAGACAACAAAAAGACAACAGTCACACAGTGCTGGAATAAATTAAACTACACATAAGTTTGTTTCATCACAAAACCCGGAAAGCAACATCTATCCGGTAAAGTCCACAAAGTAAATATTGCATGCAACAAACAGCTATATGACCTGCAGCATGGTCAAGCAAGTGAAAACCTCTGAAGGATTACCCCCTTTTTTTCAATTTTCGCCTAAAATGACATACCCAAATCTAACTGCCTGTAGCTCAAGCCCTGAAGCAAGGATATGCATATTCTTGGTACCATTTGAATGGAAACACTTTGAATTTTATGGAAATGTGAAAGGAATGTAGTAGTTTATAACACAATATATCTTGTAAAAGATAATACAAAGAAAAACCAACCGTTCTTTTGTATTTCTTTTGTACCATCATTTTGAAATGCAAGAGAAAGGCCATAATGTAATATTCCAGCCCAGGTGCAATTTAGATTGTGGCCACTAGATGGCATCAGTGTATGTGCAAAGTTTTAGACTGATCCAATAAACCATTGCATTTCTGTTAAAAATGTTGTATCAAGACTGCCCAAATGTGCCTAATTTGTTTATTAATAACTTTTGATGTTAACTTTTAATACTCTGAAAACAAACTTAATGATATCAAAAACAATTTAGTCCGCGTCAGTGTTGTAAATATCATGTGGCTGTACATGGTACTGTTTTCTGTCTGTGTGTGTGTATATGTGTATGTGTGAGTGTGTGTGCGTGCGCGCAAATAAAATATTACAGTTGTCTCACCCTACTTGTTTAGACTAGTTGCACGGCAATGCCATCCTCCTCTCTTTCATGTTGGCGAAACAGTCTATTGTTCTGTCATACAGTACGCTTTTAGTTTTTGTTGTCATAGGCTACCTAACTAAAATGCTTGCTAGCCTAATTTCCTCGCATGGGCAATAATGAACCAGCTAAGTTAGGCTACATATTGAACTTCAATTATCTCAGGCCAGTGCCATGATATATTAATTTATGGTTAGATCTGTATCGCCGTCATAATCATTGGCCTGTACAGAGAATTAAGTCCAAATCCCCATCTCCATCCATGGCTTAGGAAAGGGCCGATTTAGCAAGCTAGCTACTGCAGGACATCAACACAAGCAGACCAGAAACAGAAACGATATTCTGACATTGACGCATTGCGTAGGATGTGATCCAAACTGGCCTCCCTCGGGGGAGTTTTGCTGCACCAGGACAACCCACAGTTGAGCTCAGCTCAACGCTGATTGGCTAATTATTTAATTTTAAACAATTTTGTGAGGCCAAATGCTTGCTGGCATCAGTCAATCAAATGCTAGGGCGGCAACATGTCATACTCTTCTGGTCACGACAGCATCAGATACATACTGAGACAGGGGGGCGCTATTTCCCTCACTCTGATGATTTCTCTGGTGAGATTCAGCCACTTGTGAATTGAAGGAAAATTATGAAAACACAGTGAGACCAAAGATAAATAGTGTTCTTTTTTTATTGGTCAAATATTAGGGGAACCCTGGCTTCCCTTAGCATCCATGAATACATTCCACTGCCTCTGTCACTTATTCAATATTTAGACAATGAAGCATATGATTTTTCCATTGTTGGTTGATTTTCATTTTTTTCAAGATAATTTACAAGAAGAGTTTGGTCTAACCCATCGGGTATTTCACTGCACCCTCATATGGGGTGGCATGTAGCCTAGTGGTTAGAGCGTTAGGCCAGTCACTGACAGGTTGTTGGATCGAATCCCCTAGCTGACAAGGTAAAAGTTTGTCTTGTTCCCAATAGTTTATATTTTTTCTAAGAGGTTGTCTGTTGTATTGGCTCTCTGCAAGTTTTTGTATACAGTATCTTAGCTATCATATGAATATGTCACACCCTGATCTGTTTCACTTGTCTTTGTGCTTGTCTCCACCCCCTCCAGGTGTCGCCCATCTTCCCCATTATCCCCAGTGCATTTATACCCATGTTCTCTGTTTGTCTGTTGCCAGGTTGTCTTTTCTCGTCAAGCCTACTAGCAGGGTTTTTTCATGCTCCTATTTTTCCTAGTCTCTGTTTTCTAGCGCTCACTTAGCCCGCCTGCTTGACCATTCAGCCTACATTGGCCTCGAGCCTGCCTGCCGCCCTGTAACTTTTGGACTCTGACCTGGTTTACCTCTGCCTGTCCTCGACCTGCCTTTTGCCTGCCCCTTGTATTTGAATAAATATCAGAGACTCCAACCATCTGCCTCCTGCATCTGGATCTCGCCCTGTGTCGTTATAGTACGAACTGGCCATGACTGACCCAGCAGACTCGGACCGGCACCGCAATACTGTCTCCCTGCAGGGAGCCACCATTGAAAAACACGAGGAGCAACTTTAGAATCTTATGGAAGGTCTCCATACGCTGGTGGGACGCCATGACCAGGGTTTCAAAACATTACTGGAGCAATTCTGTGGACTATCTATCAGGCAGCATGCCTGATAGACCCTCTTTGGTCCCTTCGGACCATTTGAAAATAGCGTATCTTATAACTCTAATGTCTGGTAGGCGCTCTCCTGGGCTACTGCGGTTTTAGAGCACCAAATCGCTATTTGCCGTTGTTTGGAGGATTTCATAGCGGAGGTGAGGAAGGTATTCGATTCTCCAGTGTCTCGGAGAGAGGCAGCCCGAATGCTACTCTGATTACGTCAAGAACCCTGTAGTGTGGCAGACTAGGCGGTAGACTTTCGCACGTTGGCTGCCGAGAGTGTGCAGGAGGAAGAGGAGGTCTGTTTTCATCCCCTGACGTTCGTCCACGGCTGCTTGCTCACCTCCGAAAAACCCCGGAAGTCCCCGGTGCCTGCATTTCCAAGAGGATCCGATCCATCGGGAACGGGTGACTTGTTTTCTACTGTACCTATGCAATGGGGCAGAGCTAGATTGTTGTGTTGCCTCAGGAATGATTACATTGGCTTAACTACAAAAGTTGCCTGTATTGTGGTGCTGCAGGGCATTACAAATCCACCTGTCTAGTAAAAGACCAGACTCACCAATTAGGTACGAGTACTATGGAGTTTTCAAACTCCCATTACTCGTACTCTCTTCCATGTTATCCTGCTGTGGAGTGACCGGTCTAAATCTCTCCGGGTGCTCATTGACTCTGCGGCTGATGAGAGTTTTATGGATGCTACTCTGGTATCGGAGCTGGGTATCTCCATACAACTCCTCTCCATTCCCCTGAACGCCAGAGCACTGGACGGATGCACCATTGGCAAAGTCACTCATAATACGATGCCCATTAACCTGTGTGTGTTGGGCAATCACAGTCCATACAGCTTCTCCTCATTGAATCTCCCCATGTTCCTGTTGTTTTGGGATTTCATGGCTCCAGAGGCACAACCCCGTTATTGACTGGACCACTGGTTCTATCCTGGGTTGGAGCCCGTTCTGCCACTCACATTGCCTTAACTTCTTAGGGATCACTGCACAACTTGACCGTTTTGGAGAGCCTGGCGTGCCCAAAGTAAAATGCCTCCCATTCAGGCCCAGAAAATAGGATATGCACATATTTGGTACCATTGGATAGGAAACACTCTGAATTTTGTAAAACTGTTAACCATTTGTCTGTGAGTGAAACAGAACGGATATGGCAGGCAAAACCCCGAGGAATTTCTGTCCTGGAGAAAGTGGTTTTCACAGAGTGCCTCATTTGGAACCCCTCCCTCATGAAAATGCCCATAAAAGGGCATATGAATGCAGTACCTATCGCTTCCTCTGGATGTCCTTTGTCTCNATTGTCTTCGTTGGACACTTAGGATGACCTCAGCAGAAGTTCTTCAACAGGTAATTGATTTGTTTTTGCTGTGAAATGTGTTATGTGTGTGCCACGCTGGCTAATGAATTCATGGCTATGTGAAAAGTATGTGAGGTGCTACCCTCAAACAATCAAATGTAGTGCTTTCGCCGTAAAGCCTTTTTGAAATCTGACAACGCTGTGATATTGCCAAGAAACAGAGCTTTTGATGAGTATGAAACACTTGTATATTGGTGGATTTTTAATAATTCAACTTTGGGATTTTGAATTTGGCGCTTTACATTTTACCTGGTGGTGTCGGGAGTGGGTCTCTAGCGCCCCAATGATCCCTGAGAGGTTAAGGTGGCTCTGGTAAAGCCTCAGATTTCTATGGCGTTCCTGCGGAGTACCATGACCTTCTGGAGGTTTTCAGCAAGACTCTCTGGCTGCTGGGAGCATTCGTCCATTGCCTCCCCTGCCAGCGCAGGGTTCTTCTTTCTGGAAAAAAGAAAAAAAGGACAAAACCCTGCGTCCATGTACCGACTACCGGGGGGTCAATGACATCATGGTTAAGAATCGTTACCCTCTACCACTCCTCTCCTCAGCTTTCGAACCTCTCCAGGGGCAAGACCTTTCAGAGGGTGAATGGGCAAGACAAAATATTTAAGTGCCTTTGAACAGGGTATGGTAGTAGGTGCCAGGCGTACTGGTTTGAGTATGTCAAGTACTGCAACGCTGCTGGGTTTTTCATGCTCAACAGTTCCTCGTGTATATCAAGAATTTTCCACTATCCAAAGGACATCCAGCCAACTTGACACAACTGTGGGAAACATTGGAGTCAACATAGGCCAGCATCTCTGTGGAACGCTTTTGACACCTTGTAGAGTCCATGCCTCGACAAATTGAGGCTGTTCTGAGGGCAAAAGGGGGGTTGGGGGAGGGGGTTCCTAATGTTTTGTATATTTGTTGTTTGTTGTCACTTAATAAGCATCCTAAGTATTTGATATTTTTTGTGTCCCACTTAAAGGAAAATTATATTTTCTAAATACTTAAAAATAATGAACATGGAAAAAACTGCAATGATGGCAATAGGAAAAATAATAATAATTACCTTTATAGTCAATCATTTCATAAAATGTCATAACTATGTGATGAAAATATTATTGTACAGTACAGTCAGTATCACAGTGGATGTATAGGGAAAAACTGAGCTCTCTAACAAGCCATCTCTTCCAGTAAAGCTCTCCTCTCCTCCTCTATTCTCCTCCTCTATCCCTCCTGTCATTTGAGCTTCCAGTTTCTCCAGAGCACTTTAAGCCCATTCTGACAAAGTTGATTAATTTATTTAGAATGCCTTTCCATTTGTCAGGATCCTAGACAGGCGAACATCTGCATGGACATAAATGCTGTAGGACCGACAGAGACACAAACACTGCAGCAGTGAGAGATTCATCAATATGCATGAGGCTAGTAGCAGTTTGGACAAGAGGCCATGTTAGTTCTGGACTGACATCGTAATATAGTAGATACATGGAGAGACGGGGA
This sequence comes from Hucho hucho, assembly GCA_003317085.1. Classification (NCBI taxonomy): domain Eukaryota; kingdom Metazoa; phylum Chordata; class Actinopteri; order Salmoniformes; family Salmonidae; genus Hucho; species Hucho hucho. The sequence continues at coordinate 507,334 of QNTS01000592.1, forward strand.
GTCAGACTGAATGCCAGACAACTATTTTATTTTTTCATAGAGCCTATTCAGGATCATTCCCTGATTTGTTAATTACTGATGGTAATTTACTTATTGCGACAACTACATTGACAGCCTTGTTGAAATGTAACATAGACCTCAAGAGACTGGATAGGATTTGAACCTTTTTTTTTGCTGTGAAGTCCTTATATTGAGTTTATATTGCACTTCTCTTCATTTTTCATTTCTTGAGTCAAAATGGTTCTGTGAATTCAAAGGAAGGCTGTCTGATTTTTTTTTAGGTACAGTGGCAAACCCCATGTGTATTCACCAGCCTCGGAATGCCTTTCTTACAAGCTGCCAATACAATACCAATGATTACTTAAACAAAGATAAAAAAGACTGCCTTAGCTGTTTCTACTGATATGGAAATAGCAAAGTTTGAAACTGAGTTGAGTCCCAAGGCAGTAACTGGTAATACAGTCACTAGAGTTGGTCCACTTTCCCTCAGAGAGAAAAGAAAGGAAACTTTTGGGCATGTCAGTAGAAGAGGGGTGTAGCCTACTAGCTCTTACAGAAATCTATTACTATCTGAATCAATACACATTTAATGAGCCTGCTTCTGCAGGATGGTGTGAACTAGAACATTGTCCCTATTTGCTTTGTCTTGTACCCATGCCCAAGAGGGTCAACCATGAGCAATGTTGGACACACAAGCATCAGTCTCATTATCAGGAAATGACACTGACTAAAGTTTAGGGAAGGCTTGTATTATTTAAAAATGTTTTTTTAAATGAGAAATTAGTAATAAAAAAGGATATTGATTAATGTTAATTCAACTTAACAATTCCTAAAGAACACAGTTCTGTTGAAAGGCAAATGTCTGTTACATCCCTCAATACTACACAACTCCTGATAAAATGTAAACTACGATCAGGAAATAGTGTCGGAAAAACATGAGATGATCACTGAAGCACCATTCTTGCTCTCCCTTACTTTCCTACAAAGGAGGCCAAAAGCTTTGCAGCTTTGCACAAAGTGCTGCTATTTAAATCAATACATCCCTCATTACAGAATAATGAATATTTCATCACAAAGACTATTAGCTACTTCAACTGAATAATTTAGCTGTGTTATATCAGTCAGGGATGGGGGGATTTAGCGTTACCCCTGGTCCCGTCTGACCACACTGTTCTAAAACCCACGGACACTTTTAACCTCTGCAACATTCACAGTAAAAGGTTTGGGAATGGGTTTCACGGATTGTCCGTCTGCAAATGCGATGCGGGGTCACAAATCAGTCCATTGACTGCGGAACTGGATCCTCACATCCAATTAGTGATGATACACACAACATTATAAGCGTTTTTCGTTATTATACAGTGAGGGAAAAAAGTATTTGATCCCCTGCTGATTTTGTACTTTTGCCCACTGACAAAGAAATGATCAGTCTATAATTTTAATGGTAGGTTTATTTGAACAGTAAGAGACAGAATAACAACCAAAAAATCCAGAAAAATGCATGTGAAAAATATTATAAATGGAATTGAATTTTAATGAGGGAAATAAGTATTTGACCCCCTCTCAATCAGAAAGATTTCTGGCTCCCATGTGTCTTTTATACAGGTAACGAGCTGAGATTAGGAGCACACTCTTAAAGGGAGTGCTCCTAATCTCAGTTTGTTACCTGTATCAAAGACACCTGTCCACAGAAGCAATCAATCAATCAGATTCCAAACTCTCCACCATGGCCAAGACCAAAGAGCTCTCCAAGGATGTCAGGGACAAGATTGTAGACCTACACAAGGCTGGAATGGGCTACAAGACCGTCGCCATGCAGCTTGGTGAGAAGGTGACAACAGTTGGTGCGATTATTTGCAAATGGAAGAAACACAAAAGAACTGTCAATCTCCCTCGGCCTGGGGCTCCATGCAAGATCTCACCTCGTGGAGTTGCAATGATCATGAGAACGGTGAGGAATCATCCCATAACTACACGGGAGGATCTTGTCAATGATCTCAAGGCAGCTGGGACCATAGTCACCAAGAAAACAATTGGTAACACACTACGCCGTGAAGGACTGAAATCCTGCAGCGCCCGCAAGGTCCCCCTGCTCAAGAAAGCACATATACATGCCCATCTGAAGTTTGCCAATGAACATCTGAGTGATTCAGAGGACATCTGGGTGAAAGTGTTGTGGTCAGATGAGACCAAAATGGAGCTCTTTGGCATCAACTCAACTTGCCGTGTTTGGAGGAGGAGGAATGCTGCCTATGACCCCAAGAACACCATGCCCATCGTCAAACATGGAGGTGGAAACATTATGCTTTGGGGGTGTTTTTCTGCTAAGGGGACAGGACAACTTCACCGCATCAAAGGGATGATGGACGGGGCCATGTGCCGTCAAATCTTGGGTGAGAACCTCCTTCCCTCAGCCAGGGCATTGAAAATGGGTTGTGGATGGGTATTCCAGCATGACAATGACCCAAAACACACTACCAAGGCAACAAAGGAGTGGCTCAAGAAGAAGCACATTAAGGTCCTGGAGTGGCCTAGCCAGTCTCCAGACCTTAATCCCATAGAAAATCTGTGGAGGGAGCTGAAGGTTTGAGTTGCCAAACGTCAGCCTCGAAACCTTAATGACTTGGAGAAGATCTGCAAAGAGGAGTGGGACAAAATCCCTCCTGAGATGTGTGCAAACTTGGTGGCCAACTGCAAGAAACTTCTGACCTCTGTGATTGCCAACAAGGGTTTTGCAGAGGGGTCAAATACTTATTTCCCTCATTAAAATGCAATTCCATTTATAACATTTTTCACATGCGTTTTTCAAGATTTTTTTGATGTTATTCTGTCTCTCACTGTTCAAATAAACCTACCATTAAAATTATAGACTGATAATTTCTTTGTCAGTGGGCAAACGTACAAAATCAGCAGGGGATCAAATACTTTTTTCCCTCACTGTATTTCGTAATTTGCCATGGTCAAATTCACCGGTGGATGAATAGGATTTGTTCTCATTATGAAAATCATAAACCGTAGTCACCTCATAATAATATACATCAGGCTGTTACTCAAAGAGCTGCAAAGAACCAATAGAACCAATGGATAATATGGGGTCAATTCAGCAGTGAAAACAACCCACTATAACTGTTTGCGATCTGATTGGTGTTAAAAGGACACAAGCAAATGAATCAATGACATTTAATTGGGGGATATCAAGTGACGGTGCTTTCATCATCCACGTGAAAGGCATATGAATGTGTTTCACCCTTTATGAACTCAACCACAGTGGAGATAGGAGCCTTTTCAGCACAGAGCTGTACTTTGGTTTAAATGACACGAGGGCGGTCCCGCCATTCCTGTAAGATTATGGAAATGTCAGCTACTCCCCAGCCTCTCAGCTTTCAATGGGTAGCATTAGAATGAGTGACACTAAAGGCACAGTGGATAAGGACTTTGTCAGCCTAGGCAAAGAGATATGGTGATTGTGATGAGCGCCTATTTCAATCAGATCTCTATTCATCCTCACTCTCTCTGTCAGTCAGACATAATATAATTTCTGTGTAATTGCTTCCCATTACAGGGAATTACTTTTTAGGCATCATATTTTTTTTTACACGTATTTTCTACAAATTCCATAAGGCCTGCGTGTTAGTTTAGTTTCAGTTGAGGCGCTGAACATGTCCACAGATCATCACGATCCATAACCTTGGCCGTCTGGCAGAGATTCATCCATATCTCCTCTAACAGACTTAACAGACCCCACAGGACTCAGGGACCACATTGATAAGATACTAGTCTAGTGATTGACTTCTCTCATCTTTGCACCATATCCATCTCTCTTACTGTGTCCCAAACGGCACCCTGTCCCCTATATATAGTGCACTACTTTTGACCAGGGCCCATAGGGCTCTGGTCAAAAGTAGTTCACTATATCGGAAATAGGGTGCCGTCTGGGATGCAGCCAGGACCATCTCTCTGGCTGCTTCAGTGCCTCCATCTCTCAGTTCACTGTCCATCAGAAGAACCATGATGAGCAACTATACTGCTCAATGTGGATCAATGTCTCTCATTTCCTTTACAAACAGTTTGCTGGGGGAGAAGTGAAGAGACAGACTCCCTATGGAGGCCCTAGGCCACAAGCTGTGCTGTCTTCTACTGTTCATCATGCTTGGTTTGTTGTTAGAGCATTAGCGCTAGCATAGTATCGCTGCATAGACTACCTAGCCATGCAAATATACAATTAACAGATACACCGTTATAATAGCGTTATTAACACATACTCATAAGTGTCAAGAAGAAAGGTATACCTGCATTTCTTTCTCCAACCCACAGCAGTGTCCATGGTGTGAAGGTCACATGTGATGAGGCCAGATCTGTAGCCTAATTATGTATCGACTGACAGAAAATAAGCAGAGAGATGCAGAGATAGAGGGATACAGTAGCCCCAGGGGGACTGCTTGCCTGGCTGGCTTGTTGTGTTTGAGGAAGACGCTATAGACTTACCATGTGAGGCTTTTTCATGTTTGAGCTGCTCATTATACCTTTTTTTGTGTCAGTGTAAATCCTAAAAAAATCCTCACCCTCACCATTACAGTGGAATATTGCATAACCAAGTTCAGAAAAATTAACACCATTCTATGAAACACGTTATTCAGTTATATCCATTCATTGTGATATTTCAACAGAAAACATCACAACATAAGCTAGTTTTGTTTAATTTTAAAAGTTGGATTAGAAGCCCCTGATGATCTTGTAGGTCTGTGCTCTGCTGCCCTCCACAGGTGATGGCCGGAAGTGCAGTGCTGATCCAAACCAAATCACAGTCACAGAGCGCTTTTGATGTGCTGGAAGAGCCGTTTTCTCAGAACCTCCTACTTAATGTGTTGACACTGCTATCCATGTAAACGATCGCCGGGAGCCTAGGAATACTAAGTGCTCTGGTGTGTTGGAAAGAGATAACATAATATGCCCACCAAATGTTACACTCAAACAAATAATAAAATAGGTATATTTTTCATGACCAGTTACCACCATATACATTTTTATATTACATTAGTGAGAGAGAGAGAGAGAGAGAGAAAGAGAGAGAGAGAGAGCTTTGCTGCAATAGACAAGTAGAATTAATGTTCTATACAAAAGTGGTACTTGACACAGCAGAGGTTATCCAAAGACAATACCAGCATGGACAAAGCCTGTGGTTTCTAAATGGAGCAGTATGTACAGTATGTAGAAGGGCATCATTTCATCCTCTTCACTTCTTTAAAACATGTCCTTAATCTCTGTCTGTCCTGATCTCTTTCTCTCTCTCACAACTCAAATGATTAACTTAATGGACTGACACTGGACAGATAAGAATGTATTTATGTAGCTGAACTATGACACTTTTTCTTTAGATTCATTTTGCATTAGAACCTGGATCTTTCCTGACTGAGCTTCACACACGCTAATGGAGAAACAACATGTTGTGTTGCATTTCTTTAGAGTAAAGGAGAGTGAGGTAGAGAGAGAGAGAGACAGAAGGAGAAAGATAGGAGAGGGAGAAAGAAAGATAAAGACAAAGAGAGGCATAAGAGACAGAGCTTTACAGCTCAATTCATGCTCTGAACCATCTGAGCTGTGCATGGTCAATGATCCATTTCAAATGGATCCTCAAAACCTACGCATAGCTCCTTCATTATCTCCTCATCATTAGTACTACCCACCTATAAGTACCCACCTTCCTTTGAGAGCAGATATATCTTTGTCCCAACTACTGCTGAGATGAAGGAGTGATCGAAGGCCAGATGTTCCATAGAATCCCTAATGAAACTACAGCAGCAGCAGTGTCCATATCCGGGGTGACCACACCACAATCCACATCTGTTACTGCTAGTGGTCAGGGAAGGGTCCTGCCCTATTTTCAGTAAAGCAAAGCCTTTGATCTTCAGAGCAAATATTAAACCACAATCCTCCTCTGGCAACTGTTTACAGGAAGTAATAATTTGAGTTTTTTTTTGTAATAATAAGAAGTTCTTCTGAGGATTTTGAAGTAGTTAGAACATTTATTCATTCCTGAGAAAAAAACTGATGTTATATCCTTGGATACTCTTCATCCTTCTATAACTCACACAGTATTTATTTGACAGATAGAGCGCCTTGGGTACTATATTCGCTGCATATCCTTATTCAAGGTTGTCCACGGGGACATTTGTTTCCTTTCAGTTACTTTTCCACAGTAGTACAGGGACACCATGAGGCTCAAATCATCAGCAGTCTTCACTAGAATCAGAACAACATGACACAATGTTGCCATGGACACAACTGTACAGCCGCGACAAGATCTGAAGCCTATACAAGGTGGGCGGACAGGCTCGAAGTCTGAAATTACAAGATGCGGCGGACACTCTAACTCACTCAAATTTTAGATTGACATTTTAGTAATTTAGCAGATGCTCTTTTCCAGAGCGACTTACATTTAGTGCATTCATCTTAAGATAGCTAGGTGGGACAACCACATATCACAGTCACAGTAAGTACATTTTCCTCAACAAAGTAGCTATCAGCAAAGTCAGAGCCAGTAAGAAAACAATATATATAAAAACATCACAAAAGGCAAAAAAAAAAATTGTTGATGACTCAATTTCTGTCGTTAGTGCAGGCACTTGCTCTGCCTCAGCACTGACATATCTGAGATGATTTCTTCTTCCTCCCAGCCTCTGCAAGGATAGCCACTGGCCTGTGAAAAAGATGACATGTGAGGGCACTTAAGGTAGTTTAGTAAGAGAGGGAAAGGAAAGAGAAAAATATAGAGGCTCAACTTGGATATGCTGTAGAAAATAACTTACTATTATGTGCAATAACATATATATAATATCCTGTGCACATCCTATTGGAAATACGTTATGGCAAATCAGAACATGTTTCATGTAAGGAACAAACCAGGTGGCCACTCTTCTCTTTTGACATATACTCCTATCTCGATGAAAGTATGTTATATTGTGACAACAACTGATAATTACCTTTGGGTGAGTTACACCAGTTACAGTCAGCTCTCTTTCCATGCAGTGAAAAAGCACCTTCATTGGCACGTTCATTCTCCCTCCTGGTTACATGGCAAGAGAATGAACACCCTTGTTGAGGCCGCTATAAAGCTGCGCTACTGTGACTGCTGAACTTTGTTTCTGCTTGCAGGCAACAGCCATTTTCTCATCATTGTAGAGTTAATTGAGGTGGTTCCTGAGCTGTTTGTGATTTCATTGAGCACCAAGTTTGTGTTGATTCATGTCAAGTCATGTCTTGCATTACAGAATCAGCTTTTAGTGATATTTATATATATATTTTTTATCTTGACACTGAATTAATTAATATCATATTCAATGGGACTGCTTTGAAGATTTTTGCTGTAAATAAATGGATAATATTTACATTTGAAGCTGATTACTACTACTACTACTTGACATTTGACCTGTCTTTCATTTCATTGGAGTTAATGACTATTCATTGGTCAAATTGATCACATTCACTGAAATGTCTTTCAGTGAAATGTTTGTGTCTCACAATGAAAGTTTGACCTATAGTGATCTTTTTAAATTATGTAATATGAAGGCCTTGCATGTGGATAAAAGTAAAAACATGTATTAGGACAAAAGGTTAATTGTTTACCTAGCTAGTTAGCTATATGTCTTAAGCTAAAGTGTACTGTTAGCCCAACTCGCTAACGTTAGCTCCCTGACGTTATTATTTGTTCCTCAGAGCCGTTTGCTTTTGAAGTTAGAACCTAATGTTAGCTAGCTAACATTGAACCTGGTTGGTTAGCTCCCAGCACTGTGGCATTGTTGGCACTGTTCATTGTTGTTTAACTAGCTAACGTTAGCTGGCTGGCTCGTTAGCTAATGTTACGTGACGTGTGTACAACACCCGTTGAATATGGCTGGTGTAAGTAAACGTCCGCAAAAAAGCATAATGAAATTGTTGCCGGTTAGGCTGTTTTCATGTTATCCAGAGGTAAACACATCATCTGCCAGAGCATCAAGTGTGCGCTCTGAATGCTCTGAGACAGAATAAAGATGGGTGGGGCTAAAGCTTAAGAGGATGTGAATGATGCTGAATGGGTGTAGTCAAAGAACAGCTCTACACTAGACACCAAATCATTCAAAGGCCATTTTGTTGATCAACTTTCAAAGCGGAATTACTTTCCCATTGTTCCTCAAATGCAATGTATATCATTTTGTAGCTCTGAGTCTCTACTTTTATCCAATGTATAAAACATCATTTCAAATGTTGCTACATAAGACCGAATCCAGGTTGTGAGTCACAAATTGCAGTAATAACGAAACTACGGAGATCCAGATTTAATGATTTAGTTAGGCACAAATGTTAATACCCGTTCTATGTTTCCAAAAAATATTATGTACAGCACATTTATCTTGGGCATTTTGTTCTGTCCATGAACATGATCCTTTTCTGGTTCCCTTCCAAATAATTCTGTAGGGTAGATGAGTCTGTCCATAGCCATTAATACCATTAATATTGACTCTTTGAGGCACCAGATGACAGGTCATGGAGATTTAGAGTATCGGATCAAAACAAAGCTCTCCAGCGCATGTGTACAATCTGTATCTCAATATTACAATCTGTTTCTAAATATTGGTTGTTCCCTAGTGGCGCAGCGGTCTAAGGCACTGCATCTCAGTGCAAGAGGTGTCACTACAGTCCCTAGTTTGAATCCAGGCTGAATCACATACGGCTGTGATTGGGAGTACCATAGGGCGGTGCACAATTGGCCCAGCGTCGTCCGGGTTTTGCTGGGGTAGGCCGTCATTGTAAATAAGAATTTGCTCTTAACTGACTTGCCTAGTTAAATAAAGGTTAAAAAAAAAAATACATGTATACAGTATGTAGGATCTTAATTAGATCACTATTTTGTTGCTGAAAAATGTCCTATACAGCAGGAAATGCAAACTTGTAGTATATTTAAGGTTTTCTAAAGTTTGTTATTTCCACTTTAAAATGTCAGACTTGATTTGCCCTAATGAAAAATGTATCACCCCCTACAAAAAAGTAAATTAATTATAATCCACATAGCAATTCACATTTCCTCTTGGTATAGAATCAGCGTTATCCCCTCTGTTGAAGACGCTTGTATCAGGTACCAAGGTAAGACCCAAGTACAGACTGTGTGAAGTAACAATGTTTATTGTAACAGGGGCAGGCAAATCACAGTTCAAGGTAGTCAGGGGTCGATAACCCAGAGTAGAGGCCAAGGTACAGGACGGCAGGCAGGCTCAGGGTTAGGTCAGGCAGAGGTCGGTAATCCAGAGGTGGAGCAACAGTACAGGTTGGCAGGCAGGCTCAAGGACAGGCAGAGTGGTCAGGCGGATGGGTACAGGGTCAGGACAGGCAAGGGTCAAAACCCAGGAGGACGAGAAAAAGAGAAACAGGAAAAAGCAGGAGCTGAGACACAAAATGCTAGTAGGCTTTAACAAACAAGACGAACTGGCGACAGACAGAAAACACAAGTATAAATACACAGGGGATAATGGGGAAGATGGGCGACACCTGGAGGGGGGTGGAGACATTCACAAAGACAGGTGAAACAGATCTGGGCGTGACAGCTTGGACCTTCTTTTTTAATATTTTCAGTGGTATTGTTAACTCTTTAGGCATCATCAGCAGAGTTGACGGTTTTGGAGAGTCTGGCGTGCCCAAAGTAAAATGCCTGCTACTCAGGCACTTTTTCCAGGCACAAGAACGTGAGCGTGCCCCACTTTATTTTCCTTTCTTATCATTCAGGCTATAATCCGGTTGAAATATTATAGTAAATATACATAAAAGAATACCTAAGGATACATTAAAAATGATGTTTGATTTGTTTGGAGAAATATGATAGGTATAATTTCAACGCTTCTCTTCACTGTACAACGGGTGACTCGACGGTGGATTTTATGAACATAACGCGCCAACCAAACAGAGATTTATGGATATAATAAATGACTTTTTCTAACAAAAGAACCATTGGATGTCTTCGTTGGACACTTGGGAAGCCCTCAGAAGAAGTTCTTCGAAAGGTAAGTGATTTATTTTAGCTCTTATATGGGTTTTGTGTGACCCGCGCTGATTATGAATTTATGCTAATGGATAAATATGAGAGGTGCTAACCTCAAACAATCAAATGTTGTGCTTTCGCCGTAAAGCCTTTTTGAAATCTGACAACGCTGTGATATTGCCAAGAATCAGAGCTTTTGATGACTATGCAACACTTGTATAGTATTGATGAATGTTTAATAATTCAACTTTTGGCCGCTAGCACGCCGCTTCTCCCTAAGTGGTTTAACAAACACGCCCATGAAGAAAATGAGAATTAAAAACAGGTTCAGCCCCTGGTTCGACCGTGATCTTGCAGAGTTACTCCATCTCAGGAATTGCATTTGGCGAAAGGCTTGGCACACGCATACTCAGGCTGACTGGCTCTCATTCAGGCAAATTAGAAATACGTGTACTCAGGCTATCCGGAAGGCCAAAGTTAGTTACTTTAAGGAGCAGTTCTCTCTCTGTGGGTCTAACCCCAAGAAGTTCTGGAAAACGGTTTAAGACCTGGATAATAAACCCTCCTCCTGACAGCTGCCCCTGTCCCTTAATGTTGATGATGTGGTTGTTACTGACAAGAAGCACACGGCTGAGCTCTTTAATCACCTCTTCATTAAGTCATGATTCCTATTTTACTCAGCCATGCCTCCTTGCCCATCCAACATCTCCCACCCCTTCTAATGCGACGAGCCCTAATGCTCCTCCCTCTTTTTCCCCTGCCCCACTACAAAGTTTCTCCCTGCAGGCGGTCACTGAGTCCGAGGTACTAAAGGAGCGCCTTAAACTTGACCCCCAAAAAACATCTGGGTCAGATGTCTTTCTTCTTTAAAGTTGATGCCCCTATCATCGCCAAGCCTATCTCTGACCCTTTTAACCTGTCTCTTCTCTCTGGGGAGGTTCCCATTGCTTTGAAGGCAGCAACGGTGCGTCCTTTATTTAAAGGGGGAGATCAAGCTGATCCCAACTGTTATAGGCCTATTTCTATGTTGCCCTGTTTATCAAAAGTGTTGGAAAAACTGACTGGCTTTCTTGATGTCTATAGAATTTTCTCTGGTATGCAATCTGGTTTCTGCTCAGGTTATGGATGTGTCACTGCAACCTTAAAGGTCCTCAAAGATGTCACCATTGCCCTTGATTCTAAGAAATGTTGTGCTGCTATTTTTATTGACTTGGCCAAAGCTTTTGATACGGTAAACCATTCTATTCTTGTGGGCCGGCTAAGGAGTCTAAAATACAAAAAAGAGGCGAATGTGAAAAAAACGAATGAGAGAATAGGCACAGACTCTAAACCAAAGAAATTCGCTGCTGAAATGTATCAGCGTGCAGCAATGTCCATCAGCCGGTGTGGAGAATGACAAGCCTCCGAGGACAGGCCCTTCATCAAGAACAACAAGCCCCCGTTCGCTGATTCTAGCAACAAAGAGGGCAAACCGGAGGAGTCCGAGCCATGCACTTCCACCTATGATAACAGCTCTCTGACCTGGAAAATAACAGGTGGTTGCACCAGGCCTAGCCACACCTCCAAACAATGCCAGCAAAGACTACTATCTTGGACCCGGACTCAGATTCGTCACTCCCCGTCCCCAATGACAGTTGCAGTGCTGTTGCTAAATCCGACTCCCAGACAAAAAACATAAAAGATCCAGGTGAGTGGCCAAAATATATGAATGGATCTTTACGGGATATGTTAGTGCAGACTGGGCCACATCAGGATAAAGAGGGGAATTTCCTAAGAGATGAGGGGCAACCAAGGCTTTCGGTGGCCCACTACAATAGGAGGATGGCAAACAGGGAGAGAGTGGAGAGACCATGGCTTGTCTATTCCAATCACAACGATGCAGCCTTCTGTTTTTGCTGCAAACTTTTTTCACACGAGTGCAAATTTGCGCTGGTCAGGGATGGAACCAGGGACTGGAAGAATCTGTGCCACCTCCTCCGCTCGCATGAGAAGTCGCATGACCTCCTAGATAGTTTCCGGAGGTGGAAGGAGCTGGAGATCAGGCTGGTGTCCAAGCCACGAGATGGGAGAGCTGGGTGGAGGCTGTAAAACCTGTGCGTTACCAACTCGGGAAAGATTTATGATGCCCTGTTGTCGATCGCCACTGACACCAAGCTCACAGTCAGCTGTGGTGCTAAAACAAGGTTGGAGGCAAACAGCATTGCCGCCAAGATGAACAACTTTGTCTTCATGTGCGCAGTGGTCGTTTGGTATGACATCTTGTTCGAAGTGAACATCATCAGTAAGAGTTTGCATGAGTTTTAACCTTTCACTAGCAGTGGTTCAATTGAACTCAACCAGGGTATTCCTCCAAGACTACCACATTAGCAAGCGCAAAAGAGTTGGCAGAGGAGATGGGTAATGAGGCCTGTTTCCCAGTACAGCTGACAGTCCGTCCCAGGAAGAAAATGAGCCTGTGACTGACCCTCAGCAGAAATTCAAAGTACATTTCTTAAACCTCTTAAGGAGCAGCGGGGCTAGCGCCCCACTCCCGACGCTACCCGGTGAAATGCAAGGCGCCAAATTCAAAATCCAAAAGTTGAATTATTAAACATTCATCAATATACAAGTGTTGCATAGTCATCAAAAGCTCTGCTTCTTGGCAATATCACAGCATTGTCAGATTTAAAAAAGGCTTTACGGCGAAAGCACTACATTTGATTGTTTGAGGGTTGCACCTCCAATATTTTTCCCATTAGCATAAATTCATAAACCATCGCGGTTCACACAAAACACATTTCACAGCGAACACAAATCAATTACCTTTTGAAGAACTTCTGCTGAGGGCTTCCCAAGTGTCCAACAAAGACAATCCATGGTTCTTTTGTTAGAAAAAGTCATTTATTATATCCATAAATCTCTGTTTGGTTGGTGCGTTATGATGAGAAAATACAGCGTCCACACCCCCATTGAACCGTGAAGAGAACTCGTTCAAACTATACCTATAAACTTGTCCAAGAACAATCAAACATCATTGATAATGTATCCTTAGAAACACTTTTATGTATATTTAGTATAATATTTCAACCGGAATATAAACTGGGCGATAGGAAAGGAAAAAACCACAGCGCGCGCAAGCCGGTGAACGCGCATTCTCTTCTGTTTACTTCTCTGTGACCACTTCCTAATTCTTCTTCTATTACCATCTAGAGCAACTAAACAGAATCAAAACACTGTCTAGAGACTGTTGACATCCAGTGGAAGCAATAGGTACTGAAATCTTACTCCCTTATATGGGCATTTTCATAAGGGAGGGGTTCAAAATGAGGCAATGTGTCAAAATCCCTTTTTCCAGGACCGAAATTCCTCGGGTTTTCGCCTGCCATATCCGTTCTGTTATACTCACAGACAATATTTTAACACTCTTCGAAACTTCAGAGTGTTTCCTATCCAATAGTACTAATTATGTGCATATCCTATTTTCTGGGCCTGAGTGGGAGGCATTTTACTTTGGGCACGCCAGGCTCTCCAAAACCGTCACCTCGGGAGCTGCTCCCTAAGAAGTTAATCAGATTCTTGATTCTGCTATTCAGTCCGTCAACGAGCGCTTTACGCAGCTTGAAGAGCACAGCAGTGCTTTCAGCATCCTGTACAACATCTCCACCATCAAGGACATGGACACTGCAGCACTTACCAGGGACTGCGCAACACTGGAGAGGGCCCTTACATACAGGGATTCCAGAGACATCAATGCAAAATATCTGTGTAATGAGCAGGAGAGTGGACAGTGAGGCAAAACCACTCGACACACTGGAGCCCATATCCAGACACCAAATGGCCTCCTTGTCTTCCAATACCTTTGTTGCCCTGAAAGTTCTTCTCACACTCCCGACAGTGGCAAATGGAGAGTGCACATTCTCCAAGCTCAAACTCATCAAAAACTACCTGCGCTCTACTATGAGTCAAGAGAGACTCAATGGACTCGCCACCATATCAATTGAGTTGGCTCACAAAATCACCCTCCAAGAAGCAGTGCATGCTTTTGCTGCCGGGAAAGCCAGGCGAGTCAACTTGTCTGAATAAAAGGTAAGCGTTGATCATACACTCGCATTAATTTGTAAGATTACTCAATTATCTATCACCTGTTTACTTTGTATTTCTTTTATTTAAATAGACTACATCCTAATCTCACTCTCTTTCTTAATCTCTCTCTATCTCTCTCTGTCTCTCTCAGATGATTTGCAGCACCAAAGAAGAGGAAAGAGGCCACTTTAGGTCGGAGATTAAATAAATAAATGGTGTAACTGATTTTGGTCAATCAAATTTGATATGTAAATAATCAAAATTCGTTAAGGCTGGGTCATTGACATAAAGCTTATTTTACACTGCTCCAGCGAAACAAGGCCCGCCATGCATTTATGAAAGCACTTGTTTCTAAAGCTCAAATAATCTCACCCTTTTTCACAGTTCTACAGGAATATTACAATATTTGTTATTTTATTGTAACTATTGTGGGGTCGTGCCATGTGTGAGAGAGCCAAGCCTATGGTTCGTAGCCTCAACTCCGCAGCACGCACACACCACACACACACACACACACACACACACACACACACTCACCAATTGATTAACGGACTGCTGAATGTATATTTCTTTCTCTTGCTTTGTCTGCCCTTTTCAGTAATCTCTGATAAGCTACACAGGAAAGAGCTGAAAATAGCCCATATTAATATATGTATCCTTAGAAATAAGGTTCATGAAATCAATAACTTGCTAACATCAGATAATATTCATATATTAGCCATTTCTGAGAATCACTTAGATAATTCATTTGATGATACATATAGTAGCAATACAAGGATATAACATTTATAGAAGAGACAGAGGTGTTGCTGGGGTAGGTGTTGCAGTATATATTCAGAGCCATATCCCTGTAATGCTTAGAGAATATCTTGTGTCAAGTGTTATTGAAGTGTTGTGGTTGCAGGTTCACTTGGCACATCTAAAGCCTTTTCTTTTGGGGTGTTGCTATAGGCCACCAAGTGCTAACAGTCAGTATTTAAATAATATGTGTGAAATGCTTGATAGTGCATGTGATGTAAACAGAGAAGTCTACTTTCTTGGGGACCTGAATATTCACTGGTTTTCATCAAGCTGTCCGCTCAAGAGGAAGCTTCTTACTGTAACCAGTGCCTATAATCTGGTTCAGGTTATTAAGAGTGTGCTCCTAATCTCAGCTCGTTACCTGTATAAAAGACACCTGGGAGACAGAAATCTTTCTGATTGAGAGGGGGTCAAATACTTATTTCCCTCATTAAAATGTAAATCAATTTATAACATTTTTCACATGCGTTTTTCTGGATTTTTTTGTTGTTATTCTGTCACTCACTGTTCAAATAAACCTACCATTAAAATTAAAGACTTATCATTTATTTGTCAGTGGGCAAATGTACAAAATCAGCAGGGGATCAAATACTTTTTTCCTTCACTGTACAAAAGAAACTGCAAATCCGGATGGATTTTCCTCTGGTTTTCGTCTGCTATATCAGTTCTGTTATACTCACATACATTATTTTAACACTTTTAGAAACCTCAGAGTGTTTCCTATCCAATAGTACTAACTATGTGCATATCCTATTTTCTGGGCCTGAGTGGCAGGCATTTTACTTTGGGCATGCCAGACTTTCCAAAACCGTCACCTCTGCTGCCGCTCCCTAAGAAGTTAACAAAGAGTTGCAGTCTGTTTTGGAATGGGTGGCCAGTAATAAACTGGTCCTGAACATCTCTAAAACTAAGAGCATTGTATTTTGTACAAATCATTCCTTATGTGCTAGACCTCAGCTGAATCTGGTAATAAATGGTGTGGCTGTTGAACAAGTTGAGGAGACTAAATTATTGTTACCTTAGAGCATTGTATTTTGCCTTTCAGAGAGACATCCGAGACTGCAACGTTCTTTGCTTCACGGAAACATGGCTCACTCAGGACACGTTATCGGAGTCGGTACAGCCACCTGGTTTCTCCACGCATCGCGCCGACAGAAACAAACTTCTATCTGGTAAGAAGAAGGGCGGGGGTGTGTGTCTTATGATTAAGGAGACGTGGTGTGATAATAACAACATACAGGAACTCAAGTCCTTTTGTTCACCTGACATAGAATTCCTTACAATCAAATGCAGACCGCATTATCTACCAAGAGAATTCTCCTCGATTATAATCACAGCCGTGTACATCCCCCCTCAAGCTGACACATCGACGGCACTGAAAGAAATTCATCGGACTCTATGTAAACTGGAAACCACATATCCTGAGGCTGCATTTATTGTGGCTGGGGATTTTAATAAGGCTAATTTAAGAACAAGGCTCCCGAAATTTTACCAGCATATCGAATGTGCCACCCGGGCTGGTAAAATCCTGGATCATTGTTATTCTAACTTCCGTGATGCATACAAGGCTATTCTCCGCCCTCCTTTCGGCAAGTCTGACCATGACTCCATTTTGTTGCTCCCAGCCTACAAACAGAAACTAAAACAGGAAACGCCCGTTCTCAGGTCTGTTCAACGCTGGTCCGACCAATCTGATTCCATGCTGCAAGATTGCTTTGAGCACGTGGACTGGGATATGTTCCGGATAGCATCGGACAACAACATTGATGTATATGCTGATTCGGTGAGCGAGTTTATTAGCAAGTGCATTGGTGATGTTGTACCCATAGCAAATATTAAAACCTTCCCCAACCAGAAACCGTGGATTGATGGCAGCATTCGCGCAAAACTGAAAGCGCGAACCACTGCTTTTAACCAGGGTAAGGCTACCGGAAACATGACTGAATACAAACAGTGTAGCTATTCCCTCCGCAAGGCAATCAAACAAGCTAAGCGTCAATATAGAGACAAAGTAGAGTCACAATTCAACGGCTCAGACACAAGAGGAATGTGGCAGGGTCTACAGTCAATCACGGACTACAAAAAGAAAACCAGCCCCNAACCCATCTGGACAAGAGGAATACTTATGTAAGAATGCTGTTCATCGACTACAGCTCAGCATTTAACACCATAGTTCCCTCCAAGCTCGTCATTAAGCTCGAGACCCTGGGTCTCGACCCAGCCCTGTGCAACTGGGTCCTGGACTTCCTGACGGGCCGGTCCCAGGTGGTGAGGGTAGGAAACAACATCTCCACCCCGCTGATCCTCAACACTGGGGCCCCACAAGGGTGCGTTCTCAGCCCTCTCCTGTACTCCCTGTTTACCCATGACTGCGTGGCCAAGCACGCATCCAACTCAATCATCAAGTTTGCTGACGACACTACAGTGGTAGGCTTGATTACCAACAACGACGAGACGGCCTACAGAGAGGAGGTGAGGGCCCTCGGAGTGTGGTGTCAGGAAAATAACCTCTCACTCAATGTCAGCAAAACAAAGGAGATGATCATGGACTTCAGGAAACAGGAGAGGGAGCACCCCCCTATCCACATCGAGGGGACAGTAGTGGAGAAGGTGGAAAGTTTTAAGTTCCTCGGCGTACACATCACGGACAAACTGAATTGGTCCACCCACACAGACAGCGTGGTGAAGAAGGCGCAACAGCGTCTCTTCAACCTCAGGAGGCTGAAGAAATTCGGCTTGTCACCAAAATCACTCACAAACTTTTACAGATGCACAATCGAGAGCATCCTGTCGGGCTGTATCACCGCCTGGTACGGCAACTGCTCCGCCCACAACCGTAAGGCTCTCCAGAGGGTAGTGAGGACTGCACAGCACATCACCGGGGGTAAACTACCTGCTCTTCAGGACACCTACACCACCCGATGTCACAGGAAGGCCAAAAAGATCATCAAGGACAACAACCACCCGAGCCACTGCCTGTTCACCCCGCTATCATCCAGAAGGCGAGGTCAGTACAGGTGCATCGAAGCTGGGACCGAGAGACTGAAAAACAGCTTCTACCTCAAGGCCATCAGACTGTTAAACAGCCATCACTAACATTGAGTGGCTGCTGCCAACATACTGACTTAAATCTCTAGCCACTTTAAACATAGGAATTGGATGTAACAATGTATCACTAGCCACTTTAAACAATTTTGTATATAATGTTTACGTATCCGACATACTCATATCAAATGTATACACTGTACTCTAAACCATCTACTGTATCTTGCCTATGCCGTCCGGCCATCGACCCAAATCTCTAGCCACTTTAATAATTATAATTGGATGAAATAATGTATCACTAGCCACTTTAAACAATGCCATTTATATAATGTTTACATATCCTACATTACTCATCTCATATATATATACATGTGTATATACTGTACTCCATACCATCTACTGCATCTTGCCTATGCCGGTCAGCCATCGCTCATCCATATATTTATATGTACATACTCGTATTCATTCCGTTACTCTTGTGTGTATAAGGTAGTTGTTGTGAAATTGTTAGATTACTGTTAGATACTACTGCATGGTCGGAACTAGAAGCACAAGCATTTCGCTACAATCTGCTAACCATGTGTATGTGACAAATACAATTTGATTTGATTTGATTTGATTTGAGATTGTAAACTGTCATGGTCAAAACATATAGATTTAATGGTTGTAAAGATGGGGTTAGGTCTTGCCGTAAGAAAGAGATGCTCTGCTTTTTTGACACCACACTCCAAAAAGCAAGTTCTGCAGGCTCTAGTTTTGTCTAATCTTGATTATTGTCCAGTCGTGTGGTCCAGTGCTGCAAGAAAATACCTAGTTAAGCTGCAGCTGGCCCAGAACAGAGCGGCACATTTTGCTCTTAATTGTAATCAGAGGGCTGATATAAATACTATGCATGCCAGACTCTCTTGGCTAAGAGTTGAGGAGAGACTGACTGCATCACTTCTTCTTTTTATAAGTGTTGAAAATCCCAAATTGTTTGCATAGTCAACTTACACACAGCTCTGACACACACACTTATCCCACCAGACATGCCACCAGGGGTCTTTTCACAGTTCCCAAAATCCAGAACAAATTCAAGAAAGCGTACAGTATTATATAGAGCCCTTATTGCACAGAACTTCGTCCCATCTCATATTGCTCAAATAAACAGCAAACCTGGTTTCAGAAAACAGATAAAGAAACACCTCGCAGCACAACGCCTCTCCCCTATTTGACCTAGATAGTTTGTGTGTATGCATTGATATGTAGGCTACGTGTGCCTTTAAAAAAATACATAAGTAGTTCTGTCCTTGAGCTGTTCTTATCTATTGATGTTCTGTATTATGTCATTCTTTATTATGTTTTGTGTGGACTCCAGGAAGAGTAGCTGCTGCTTTTGCAACAGCTAAAGGGGATCCTAATAAAATACCAAATACCAAAACAGATGTCATATTATTAGTAAGAAACTCTGTTTCCTACTACATGCGCTGGCTGCATAGTGATAGCAACATTGTAACTTCGATGCGGGGGTTAAAGTAAAATTCCCTTCTGCCTGGGACCTCCTATATGTGCATGCATGCAGCAAAATTTGTCATTGGCATAATCATAGAATTACATATATAATTGGAGCCTATTTCTTCCTATTCCAAAAAACAAGTGGTAAGCCTATCTGTTTGACAGACACAATTATCCTATCCATAGATGTCGGTGTAGCCAAATACTCCAATACTGTCTCATGCACTGATTAAATACCTCCGTGTCTGGGAAGGGCTTGGTGTGTTTGGTTAAAACCAGGGATCGAATTGAGTGAGGAAAGGGCAAATAAATACATGAAACATGTCCAAATTATATCAAGTGTTCTGTAACAATCCAAAACTTCCTCGGGATCGGTGTCCCTTCCACGGGACGGTTGAGCTAACGTAGGCTATTGTGATTAGCATGAGATTGTAAGTAACAAGAACATTTCCCAGGACATAAACATGTCTGATATTGTCAGAAAGCTTAAATTATTGTTAATCTAACTGCACTGTCCAAATACAGTAGCTATTATAGTGAAATAATACCATTGCTATTGTTTGAGGAGAGTGCACAATTTTGAACATAAAAAGTTATTAATAAACAAATTAGGCATATTTGGGCAGTCTTGACACAACATTTTGAACAGAAATACAATGGTTCATTGGATCAGTCTAAAACTTTGCACATGCACTGCTGCCATCTAGTGGCCAAAATGTATATTGCACATCGGCTGGAATAAAACATTATGGCCTTTCTCTTGCATTTCAAAGATGATGGTAGAAAAGAAATACAAAAGAACGGTTATTTTTTTCTTTGTATTATCTTTTACCAGATCTATTGTGTTATATTCTCCTACATTGATTTCACATTTCCACAAACATCAAAATGTTTCCTTTCAAATGGTACCAAGAATATGCATATCCTACAGGCAGTTATATTTGAGTATGTAATTTCAGGCGAAAATTGAAAAAAAGCGGCAGATCCTTAAGAGGTTTTAAACAACGGACGAGTAGCCAGCAGTTGAGTAGCCACCACTTACATTTTTCTTTTTTTGCATCGGTAGAGCCTCTGTCTGGGTGGAAAGGTTATATGGTAAAGAAATATGGTAAAGCACGCACATCCCTGGGTCGCTCGTCTTTTCAGTTCGCTGCAGCTAGCGTCTGGAACGAGCTACAACAAACTGGACAGTTTTATCTCAATCTCTTCATTCAAAGACTCAATCATGGACACTCTTACTGACAGTTGTGGCTGTTTTGCTTGATGTATTGTTGTCTCTACCTGCTTGCCCTTTGTGGTGTTGTCTGTGCCCAATAATGTTCGTACCATGTTGTGCTGCTATGTTGTGTTGCTACCATGATGTTGTCATGTTGTGTTGCTACCATGCTGTGTTGCTACCATGTTGTTGTCATGTTGTGTTGCTGCCATGCTATGTTGTTGTCTTAGGTCTCTCTTTATGTAGTGATG
Organism: Hucho hucho; assembly: GCA_003317085.1. Classification (NCBI taxonomy): domain Eukaryota; kingdom Metazoa; phylum Chordata; class Actinopteri; order Salmoniformes; family Salmonidae; genus Hucho; species Hucho hucho. The sequence continues at coordinate 528,209 of QNTS01000592.1, forward strand.
TGTTGTCTCTCGTTGTGATGTGTGTTTTGTCCTATATATATATATACAGTATATTATTATTATTATTATTTTTATCCCAGCCCCCGTCCCCACAGGAGGCCTTTTGCCTTTTGGTAGGCTGTCATTGTAAATAAGAATTTGTTCTTAACTGACTTGCCTAGCTAAATAAAGGTTAAATAAATAAATAAAAATAAGATACTATGGTTATGACTTGAGGTGTTTCTGAAGAGGAGCTTCAGAGAGACAGACATGACCAGGACAGAGATGACAGTGGCTCAGTGCCTGGGCTAGCTGTCACTATATGTGAACAAACTGTGCAGTGAGGAAAGGAAAGAGGACACAGCAGGCGATTAGGTGAAGGGTGCACTCGTAACACACCCTCAGGGGACCAGTGTAAGGCAGGCAGGCCGGCAGCTCAGCTCAACGCCTAGCTGAGGCTGAGCCAGGGTCACTGAGCAATTAAGATCAGTAGGAGAACCCTGTGACTTAATCCTGGTGGATCTGCTGGTCGCTGAGTGCCTGGTGAGAGCAGAGGGTCACTTTCAACCCATATCAATCCAACCGGTGTGTCTGTGTGTGTTAATGCACCCGTCCACACTGGACTGGCAGCACCGTAGCAGGAGAAGCTAAATCAGAGAGATAGCCCGGAGCCCAGAGAACTAAAGGAACAAGGGCCTCAGCAACAGTGTGTATGGGGGAATTATTCTCTCATTCCCCTATAATTGTGTCTGATGGATCCTTTGTCCCTCCTCCCAGATCAGGCAATATACTGCAGTGCCTTAAAGTATTCACACCCCTTGACATTTTCCACATTTTGTTGAGTTACAGCCTGAGATTGTGTGTCACTGGACTACAGACAATGCCTGATAATGTAAAAGTGGAATTTGGTTTTTAGACATTTTTACATATTAATAAAAAATGAAAAGCTGAAATGTCTTGAGGCGTTAAGTATTCAACCTCTTTGGCAAGCCTTAATAAGTTCAGGAGTAAAAATATGCTTAACAAGTCACATAATAATTTGCATGGACTCACTCTGTGTGCAATACTAGTTTTAATTACCTCATCTCTGTACCCCACACATACAATTATCTGTAAGGTCCCTCAGTCGAGCAGTGAATTTCAAACACACATTCAACCACAAAGACCAGGGAGGTGTTCCAGTGCCTCGCAAAGAAGGGCACCTATTAGTAGTTCGGTTAAAAAAAGCAGACATTGAATATCCCTTTGAGCATGGTGAAGTTATTAATTGCACTTTGGATGGTATATCAATACACCCAGTCACAACAAAGATACAGGCATCCTTCCTAATTCAGTTTGCCGGAGAGGAAGGTAACCGCTTAGGGATTTCAAAATGAGGCCAAATATGACTTTAAAACAGTTACATAGTTTAATGGCTGTGATAGGAGAAAACTGAGGATGTATCAATAACAATGCAGTTACTCCACAAGACTAACCTAAATGACAGAGTGAAAAGATGGAATAATGTACAGACTACAAAATTCCAAAACATGCATCCTGTTTATAATAAGGCACAAAAGTAAAACTGAAAAAATTTGTAAAAGCAATTAACTTTATGTCCTCAATACAAAGCGTTATGTTTGGGGCAAATCCAAAACAACACATCACTGAATACAATTCTTCATATTTTCAAGCCTGGTGGTGGCTGCATCATGTTATAGGTATTGTCATCGGCAAGGACTAGGGAGTTTATTTAGGCAAAAAAAAACTAAATAGAGCCAACTGTGAAACAAATTCACCTTTCAGCAGGACAATAAACTAAAACAAAAGGGCAAATATACACTGGAGTTGCTTACCAAGACGGCCTAATTACAGTTTTGACTTAAATCAGCTTGGAAATCTATGGCAAGACTTGAAAATGGCTGTCTAGCAATGACCAACAAACAACTTGACGGAGCGTGAATCATTTTTTAAAGAATAATGTACAAATATTGTACAATCCAGGTGTGCAAAGCTCATAGAGACTTACCCAGAAAGACCTACAGCTGTAATCATTGCAAAACGTGATTCTTACATGTATTAACTCAGGGGTGTGAATACATACAGTACCAGTCAAAAGTTTGGACACACCTACTAAGTTCCTACATTGTAGAATAATACTGAAGACATGAAAACTATGAAATAACACATATGGAATCATGTAGTAAACAAAAGATTGTTAAACAAATCAAAATATACGTTATATTTGAGATTCTTCAAAGTAGCCACCCTTTGCCTTGACGACAGCTTTGCACACTCTTGGCATTCTCTCAGCCAGCTTCACCTGGAATGCTTTTCCAACAGTCTTGAAGGAGTTCCCACATATGCTGAGCAACTGTTGGCTGCTTTTCCTTTACTCTGCGGTCCAACTCATCCCAAACCATCTCAATTGGGTTGACGTTGGGGGATTGTGGAGGCCTGGTCATCTGATGTAGCATTCCTCTCCTTCTTGGTCAAATAGCCCTAACACAGCCTGGAGGTGAGTTGGGTCATTGTCCTGTTGAAAAGCAAATTATAATCCCACTAAGCGCAAAACAGATGGGATGGCATATTGCTGCATAATGCTGTGGTAGCCATGCTGGTTAACTTCTTAGGGAGCGGCAGGTGAGGTGACGGTTTTGGAGAGTCTGGCGTGCCCAAAGCAAAATGCCTGCCACTCTGTTATGGAAATTTTGTGCCTAATGTTCACAAACTGAACTTCAATTAAATAACTCTGTCTGTTACCCAGTATTTGTAAGATACTGGTTGAAATGAGACAAACAGATGCCCAATCTACAATGGTCAAATGTAAAAGTGTTTATTCACGCGAGCTCTGCCAACAAAATGTGAACACAGTCTTTTTATACTGTACAAGTTGAAATACAAAAGATACAAATGCCCCACCCTCTCTAGGAAATAATATTTTCCCACAGTACACGTTCAGCATTACACCATTTTGCAACATAAGTAAATTTGGACAGCTCATAGCCGTTCCTCCCCTCCCGAGGACAGGGAGGCCTTTCTTATCTAGGTGTTCTTACAATAAGTTCCTGTTCTTAGTTTCACAGTGGTCACAAGTTGTCTGTCACAAGCTGTTCCTGTTATCAGTTCCTACTTTCCTACACACACACATTCAGGTTGTTTATACAGAGACAGGGTCAAATACTGTTAGTTATTGTTTATCTCATTACCTTAAAAGTATAATTCATTTAGTCATCATTAAACATATAAATCATATGAATTCATTCATAACACACTCAGGCTCAGAAAATAGGATATGCACATAATTAGTACTATTGGATAGGAAACACTCTGAAGTTTCTAAAAGTGTTAACATAATGTCTGTGAGTATAACAGAACTCATTTAGCAGGCAAAAACCAGAGAAAAAAACATCCGGAAATCAGTTTCTGGTGACCTTTGGCTCTGTTAGACACACTCCCTATTGAATCCATTTGTTACCAGGACTGAGACTGCAGTACCTATGGCTTCCACTAGATGTCAGCAGTCTATATACAAAGACTCAGAGAGATTGGAGTAAACACAACGAATAGGTACAGGAAATGGCATGGGGACCTGAAATGTCAACAATTTTTCTCGGGCGCGAGTCTGGCTGGAGCGCGCCACTTTATTTTACTTATATAAGGTATAGGTGACCATATTGTGAAATATTATCACTAATATTCATAAAAGGATAGCTAAGGATGCATTTTAACTGGTATTTGATTTGTTTAGGAAAAGTTTATGGGTATATTTGAACGCGTTCTCTTCACGTTTCAATGGGCGATTCGACGTTGGATTTTCTGAACATAACGCACCAACCAAACAGAGATTTATGGATATAATAAATGACTTTTTCTAACAAAAGAACCATTGGATGTCTTCGTTGGACACTTGGGAAGCCCTCAGCAGAAGTTCTTCAAAAGGTAAGGGATTTGTTTTCGCTGTGAAATGTGTTTTGTGTGAACCGCG
>QNTS01000592.1:541498-655828 GCA_003317085.1 Hucho hucho
CCAGTCTCCAGACCTTAATCCCATAGAAAATCTGTGGAGGGAGCTGAAGGTTCGAGTTGCCAAACGTCAGCCTCGAAACCTTAATGACTTGGAGAAGATCTGCAAAGAGGAGAGGGACAAAATCCCTCCTGAGATGTGTGCAAACCTGGTGGCCAACTACAAGAAACGTCTGACCTCTGTGATTGCCAACAAGGGTTTTGCCACCAAGTACTAAGTCATGTTTTGCAGAGGGGTCAAATACTTATTTCCCTCATTAAAATGCAAATCAATTTATAAAATTTTTCAAATGCGTTTTTCTAGATTTTTTTGTTGTTATTCTGTCTCTCACTGTTCAAATAAACCTACCATTAAAATTATAGACTGATCATTTCTTTGTCAGTGGGCAAACATACAAAATCAGCAGGGGATCAAATACTTTTTTCCCTCACTGTAGTACACCATTTCCAGGGACCACTTTTGGCTCGTGAGCGCTAATTTCAGAACTACTGGCCAAAAAGTGTACAAAAGTACTGAAGAATCCAGCCTCAGCTTCTTCTATCACAGCCATTAAACTCTGTAACTGTTTGTTTTAAAATCACTAATTGTCTCATAGTGAAATCCCTGAACGGTTTCCTTCCTCTCCAGCAACTCATTTAGTAAGGACGCCTGTATCTTTGTAGCTACTGGGTGTATTAATACACTATCCAAAGCCTAATTAGTAACTTTACCATGCTCAAAGTGATATTCAGTGGCTGCCCTTCTTTGCGAGGATTTGGAAAACTCCATGGTCTTTGTGGTTGAATCTGTGCTTGAAATACTCTACTCGACTAAGGGAACTTACAGATGATTGTATGTGTGGGGTAAAGAAAGAGGTAGTCATTAAAAAATCGTGTTTTCCCCTATTATTTCACACAGAGTGAGTCCATGCAACTTATTATGTGATTTGTTACGGACATTTTTCCTACTGAACTTAAGACATTTTTTGTTTGTCTTTTATTAATTTGTAAACATTTATTTAAAAAATCACTTTGACATTATGGAGTGTTTTCTGTAGATCAGTGGCAGAAAAATCTCAATTAAATCCATTTAAATCCCACTTTGTAGCTGAAGGAAATGTGAAAAAATCCAAGGGGGGTGAATACGATAAGTATACATAGCTATATTTTCCTTTTGACCGCATCAGTGTTGTATTAGGATTAGCACATGGTCGTTCACCAGTTGAGATGAGGAAACTGCCAACCAGAGTAGAAAGGCTGTTAATTGAAGCGCAGCATAATAAAATGAGGGATGAGGGTAGGTGAGGATAGTGGTAGGGTAGGTTAGGGTTTGTGGAATCTGCACTTCAATTATTGATCAAACAGCTGTTAAATGGAAATGTGTTTACATCAATTAATCATCCCCCCCATATGCCCCTAATCGGTCCTTTCCACAGAGGTATCAAAGCAATCCCACTGTTGACGCCGGCTGCATGGGTGACGCAGCGCTTAGCCCTCTATCATTCATTATGTTTTACTGGGCTCTAAAAGCTGGAACACATATGACAAGGTGATTACTACAGCCATAAGACCGCTGCTGGAAACTGTACTCACATACTCCCAGGGCACATGATTTGGTGTGGTACTATGTGACATACTGTATGTGACATTATGACTCAGGGTCTACCTGTTTCTCATTTGAAGGATCGGAAGTTATTGAGACGTTTGTAACGCTCCATGGTGACACCATCAAGAACGTTTCAAGACTAATCCATAAAATATAGAGTAATGATTATGAGGATGTTGGTGAAAGAAGAAGTGATATCCCTGCCAGAGTCAACTGAAGATAAAGACTTGATGATGTGCTTCTGATATGATGCACATCATTGTGTTGCTTTGTATTTGATCTAATCTCAATACTTTCAGATCGCCTACTTTCTGTAATTAAAGTGAGAGGACAGTGTTGTCCTCTGCTGTATTCCATATTTACCACGTTACTGAGCATTCAGGTTAATCCAGACAGCAGGGATTAACTAGTGGGATTGAGATTGCGATTGACCACTCAGGTAATAACCTCACAGGTCACAGGTATGGATTATCTGGAAAGTAATTGAGTCAGGAGTGGTTTCGCCTGGAAGGCCTTCTCCTGGTCAGACAGCCAGAGTAGAAGGAAGTTACTACCAGAGGCTGAACATAGATCCATTCTACCACTTCTACCTGGAACCTAAACCTAATCATTCATGTCCACATTCTGTTCAACCCTAACCCTCAACCACAACCCCAACCCTTCATGTCCACATCCTGCTTCATCCCTAACTCAAGCTTTGTCTGTAGTTACAGGTATACATAGGAAACACACAAATTGTCATCTTATTAAACGAACACTAACAGTTGAAGTTGGAAGTTTACATACACCTTAGCCAAATACATTTAAACTCAGTTTTTCACAATTCCTGACTTTTAATACAAGCAAACATTTCCTGTCTTAGGTCAGTTAGGATCACCACTTTATTTTAAGAATGTGAAATGTCAGAATAATAGCAGAGAGAATGATTTATTTCAACTTGTATTTCTTTCGTCACATTCCCAGTGGGTCAGAAGTTTACATACACTCAATTAGTATTTGGTAGCATTGCCTTTAAATTGTTTAACTTGGGTCAAACGTTTTGGGGAGCCTTCCACAAGCTTCCCACAATAAGTTGGGTGAATTTTGCCCCATTCCTCCTGACAGAGCTGGTGTAACTGACTCAGGTTTGTAGGCCTCCTTGCTCGCACACGCTTTTTCAGTTCTGCCCACAAATTTTCTATGGGATTGCTTCTACACCTGCATTGCTTGCTGTTTGGGGTTATAGGCTGGGTTTATGTACAGCACTTTGTGACATCAACTAATGTAAGAAGGGCTTAATAAATACATTTGATTGAAATTTGATTGATTGAGGTCAGGGCTTTGTGATGGCCACTCCAATGCCTTGACTTTGTTGTCCTTAAGCCATTTTGCCACAACGTTTAAAGTATGCTTGGGGTCATTGTCCATTTGGAAGACCCATTTGCGACCAAGCTTTAACTTCCTGACTGATGTCTTGAGATGTTGCTTCAATATATTCAAATAATTTTTCCACCTCATGATGCCATCTATTTTGTGAAGTGCACCAGTTCCTCCTGCAGCAAAGCACCACCACAACATGATGCTGCCACCCCTGTGCTTCACGGTTGGGATGGTGTTCTTCGGCTTGCAAGCCTCCCCCTTTTTCCTCCAAACATAACGATGGTCATTATGGCCAAAAAGTTTGATTTTTGTTTCATCAGACCAGAGGGCATTTCTTCAAAAAGTACGATCTTGGTCCCCATGTACAGTTGCAAACCGTAGTCTGGCTTTTTTATGGCGGTTTTGGAGCAGTGGCTTCTTCCTTGCTGAGCGGCCTTGTTATGTCGATATAGGACTCGTTTTACTGTGGATATAGATACTTTTGTACTTGTTTCCTCCAGCATCTTCACAAGGTCCTTTGCTGTTGTTTTGGGATTGATTTGCACTTTTCGTACCAAAGTACGTTCATTGCTGGCAGACAGAATGCGTCTCCTTCCTGAGCGGTATGACGGCTGCGTGGTCTTATGGTGTTTATACTTGTTTGTACAGATGAACGTGGTACCTTCAGGTGTTTGGAAATTGCTCCCAATGATGAACCAGACTTGTGGAGGTCTACCATTGTTTTTCTGAGGTATTGGATGATTTCTTTTGACTTTCCCATGATGTCAAGCAAAGAGGCACTGAGTTTGAAGGTAGGCCTTGAAATACATACACAGGTACACCTCCAATTGACTCAAATGATGTCAATTAGCCTATCAGAAGCTTTTAAAGCCATGACATCATTTTCTGGAATTTTTCAAGCTGTTCAAAGGCACAGTCAACTTAGTGTATTGTAACTTCTGACCCACTGGAATTGTGATACAGAAAAACGAGTTTTAATGACTCCAACCTAAGTGTATGTAAACTTCCAACTTCAACTGTATGTTGAACATTTCATTTGACTGTCGGTGTGACTTTATTTGAAGGGTTTTGTCTTCAGTCTGTTCCTCGCCCTGCAGTCAGACAGCTGACATCCAAATGATCACTGACATCAGATCAACACCATGGGAACAGGAAGATACATATCTCATGATTAATCACTTATCATGACCAGCTTTCTTCAACTAGATTGGACCAGTATCCTGAAATATGATGACATTTTTGTTTGCTTTATAAATGTAACTTTGTGTTTGGACGGATCATGGATCTGTTCTTTAGTGCTGTGAGATTGACTTGGTCAATATTCCTTTAACTCTTTTGATATGACGAGAGGAGAAGGAGGCGAAAACCGTCAGAAGTAGATTAAAATAAAAGAGAAATAATCAAAAAGGGTCCCTCAACCAAAATTCCCTCACTTTTACCTTTGCATCTTAGAGTGGCCAACCAAGTGTGAAAAGCCATTTCTGAAGCCATCTCTCTTTACCATCTTACATTCACCATAATTTACTTTATTCATGCAGGTGAGTTCAACATCCTCTTGAACTCTCTTCATGCATTCTCCATGAATCTCTCACCAATGATTATCTCTGTGGAAACATCCCTTCCTCCAGCCATTATGATAGCACATAAAGATATTATTATCCTCCTTATTTCTATAGGATTATTAGCATTTCTAAGGCCTGGCCATGAATAATTTGGCTGCCATGTAGTCAACGTGATTCTCCTTAAAAGCATGACAGGTCACCAGGGTTTCCACCTGGAAATGATTACACAGGCACGTAGCCGCACAGGCACACACACACGCACCTTAAGGCATACACACATACACACACACACACACACACAGAGAGACAGATAGGTAGAGGTCATTGACTCTTGAACTCTAATGGTATTGTGCAGCACTGAGCGGATTGATAGGAATATTTTAATTAGCCTAATACAGTACATTTCTAGCTTGCAGGGAATATGAGATGTACACTGAGTGTACAAAACATTAGGAACACCTGCTTGTTCCATGACATACACTGACCAGGTGAATCCAGGTGAAATCTATGATCCCTTATTTATGTCAGCTGTTATATCCACTTCAATCACTGTAGATGAAGGGGAGGAGACAGGTTAAAGAAAGATGTTTAAGCCTTGAAACAATTGAGATGGATTGAGAAAATATTTAAGTGCTTTTGAACAGGGTATGGTAGGAGGTGCCAGGGGCACCGGTTTCAGTGTGTCAAAAACTGCAATGCTGCTGGGTTTTTACCATCATCAGTTTCCTGTGTTTATCAAGAATGGTTCACCACCCAAAGAACATCCATCCAAGTTGACACAATTGTGGGAAGCATTGGAGTCAACATGGGCCAGCACCTTGTAGTCCATGCCCCGACGACTTCAGGCTGTTCTGAGGGCAAAAGGGGGGGCTGCAACTCAATAATATTATGTCCAGAATATGTTCCTAATGTTTCATACACTCAGTGATAATATATACAAATCCAAATTAACAGATGTTCAATGTTAAAAATAACTGATCTGAAACATGCAATAGTCGTTTATCTTCTCCTGTGTACATACACTTCTGTTTATATGAGTTATTTAAAATGTGTTATTTTTAAAGAAAACAGATGAAGACAATGAGCAACAATCTGTCTGTCATCAGATTCGGCAGGAAGGCACAACAATTGTCAGATTCAAATCAAACTGAAAAGGAGAGATTTCTATTTGAATCCACACACTTTTTAGTGAGGATCCCACATCAACACTTAGAATACATATGATCCGTCTCTCTACCTCTGCTCCAAGTACAACAGTGAATAATTTGTCATTAGAGGGAAAATTCGGTGGTGAGAAAGGTTTGATCACAACATTTATTTCCCAATTATTTATTGACTTGAGAAATTATGCATAAACAAGGAGAGAGTACCTTGTTAAAACTTGATAACACCATCCTTGATGAATTAGTAAACACCTAGGGCCTGTACTTTCCAGTGGTAGGGTTTCCATAGCAATGCCCAATGATATGTTCCACAGCGCAGACTAGCTACTTGATTTACAGTGTGGCATTTGCACTCTTTGTCGGAATCATCCCAAGACTCTTCTCTAGCTTGTGTCTCTGCAGCTGAATGCAGTCTCACATTTCTTAGCAGTGACAGGTCTCGCCTGAGACTCTTGCCTTGTATTGTCTATTCAAGCCAAACACGGGCCGGCGAGAGTTCTCCATTGCTGCATTTTTAATCATTCATGGCAAGGCCAGAGCACAATTTCTGTAGAGCTCTATTACCCCTGCCAAGAAGGTCGGCCGCCATTCTGCCTTGACTTCACCCTCAGCAAAAACTACTGGACAAAGAATTTATGACTCCTATAGTATTGTAAAGCAGTGTGAGGGAATCCAAGGTGGTCTGCCCAATATGTTTTAATGATCTGAAAAAGCTTGATAAAGTATGAATGGTTTAATGTAACATTACATTAATCCCAAAAATATATACAGTACCAGTCAAAAGTTTGGACGCAACTACTCATTCCAGGGTTTTTCTTTATTTTTACTATTTTTTACATTGTAAAATAATAGAAGACATCACAACTATGAAATAACACATATGGAATCATGTAGTAACCAAAGTGTTAAACAAATCAAAATATATTTGAGATTCTTCAAAGTAGCCCCCCTTTGCCTTGATGACAGCTTGGCACACTCTTGGCATTCTCTCAACCAGCTCCATTTCATAGTTGTGATGTCTTCTATTATTTTACAATGTAAAAAATAGTAAAAATAAAGAAAAACCCTGGAATGAGTAGTTGTGTCCAAACTTTTGACTGGTACTGTATATAAACAAAAAAATACATCATTCCATGTAGACGTATGGTCCACGTCAGTGTTTAGAATCGTCACTTGATCTGATCTGAATTTTTTATCCCATTTGTGGTCTCGCTAGCACTGCTTTAACAACCAGCTTTGTCAGGAACAAAGGACAAGAAAGAGAGGATTAATCTTTTTTGCAAATGGTTTTCTATTATTGCCATTTAAAATGCAACAACCCCCACTTATGTTGACAGCATGCTTGTAATTGGAAGAATTGGAAAAATAATTGGAAACAACTTCACCTACACAGTAAATGTGTACAAGGCCAGAGACAGAGTGAGAAATATACTTGAAGCTATTTGTTTCATGAATTCAGCTCTACAGATAACAAGCCAGCGAGAAACACCGTTTTTTTGTTTTACTTGGTAGCAAATGACAGCTTGGCATATCCAGCGTTATTTTCTACAGGAAGAAAAGTACGTATTGCCATGGGAATAAGCTCAATGGGGGGTCTGGTGCAGAAATGTTAGTCATTAAAGTGCTTTCACTGATGGAACAGAACAGAGAATCTGGATCTACGTCTTGCTATCTCTTCATGTGTTTGTCCAGTCCGTCTTCAGATGACATTTAACCAGTGACACTGTGGGTGTCGAAGGAGACAACATCATTATTAAACTAAAAGGTGTCCATCTCTTCCTCCTCCTTATGATTGCCTGTCCTGGCCCTGGTATTACAGTAGAACAGGGGCAAAATAAAACAAAGCTAAGTAAGCAACAAACAACAACCCCGTACCAACCCTCCTCTATCAAGACTTCATGAGGAAATGCAAAGCTGCCCCTGGGTACATGCTGGTTTTGATCATATCACATAATTTGTGTCGCTCTGATTTCCTCCTAAACAAATACCTAACAAAGAAGATCAGACAGTATCGGGGAACAAAGACTGACAGGCTGCAGCAGCTTAAACAACAACAACAACATAATTCCCAAACTAGGGAGGTTCACAGGAGACAACTGACGAAGATGATGCCCATTGTGTTAGATAATGATGTGTTGACGTGATGGGCCTTTGGAGACACAAATGGTCATGTCACCTTACTGTCTTCATATGGCAGTGATGCTTTGTGCTAAATCTTCTCTCTTACCTTCCAAATGACCTAATACCAATTGCTATCTCCAGAGATGAGGTCACAGACACAAGCTAAGGCACTGACCATGTCACTTTGAATTGGTGCTGTACACTTCACACCAGGACTTAATAAGTAAGATTCTTTGACATTTCAAACCATAATTTTACTTAGCTGCTACTAGCCCAACTTATACATTTAGAACAGATGAAGAACCATCTACGTCAAGATCCAGAGAGAACAAACTTACTCACATGAATGAAGCTGTTCAATAGCAATGCATTGGATGGCTAATTCAGAGCATCAACAGAGTATAACTATTCAAAGAAATTTGGAAACAACGTTTTAAATATATAGTGCATTCGGAAAGTATTCAGATCCCTTTACTTTTTCCACATTTTGTTACGTTACAGCCTTATTCTAAAATTGATGAAAATGATTTTTTTCAAAATACACACAATACCACATAATGACAAATCATAAACAGGTTTCAGTTTTATTTTCACATTTATAAAAAATGTAAAAAATGTAATATCACATTTACATAAGTATTCATAACCTTTACTCAGTACTTTGTTGAAAGACCTTTAGCAGCGTAAACAGCCTCAAGTCTTCTTGGGTATGATGCTACAAGCTAGACACACCTGTATTTGGGGAGTTTCCCCCATTCTTCTCTGCAGATCCTCTCAAGCTCTGTCAGGTTAGATGGGGAGCATCACAGCACAGCTATTTTCATGTCTCTCCAGAGATGTTTGATCAGGTTCAAGTCCGGGCTCTGGCTGGGCCACTAAAGGACAATCAGAGACTTGTCCAGAAGCCACTCCTGCGTTGTCTTGAATGTGTGCTTAGAGGCGTTGTCCTTCGCCCCAGTCTAAGGTCCTGAGTAATCTGGAGCAGGTTTTCATCAAGGATCTCTCTGTACTTTGCTCTGTTCGTCTTTCCCTCGATCCTTACTAGTCTCCTAGTCCCTGCCGCTGAAAAACATCCCCACAGCATGATGCTGCCACCACCATGATTCACCGTCCGTAGGGATGGTGCCAGGTTTCCTCCAGACGTGACGCTTGGCATTCAGGCCAAAGAGTTCAATCTTAGTTTCTTCAGACCAGAGAATCTTGTTTCTCATGGTCTGAGAGTCCTTTAGGTGCGTTTTGGAAAACTCCAAGCGGGCTGTTGGGTGCTTTTTACTGAGGAGGGGCTTCCGTCTGGCCACTCTACCATGAAGGCCTGATTGGTGGAGTGCTGCAGAGATAGTTGTCCTGGAAGGTTCTCCCATCTCCACAGAGGAACTCTAGAGCTCTGTCAGTGACCATCTGGTTCTTAGTCACCTCCCTGACCAAGGCCCTTCTCCCCCGATTGCTCAGTTTGACCAGGCGGCCAGCTCTAGGAACAGTCTTGGTGATGGAGGCCACTGTGTTCTTGGGGACCTTCAATGTGCCTCGACACAATCCTTTCTCGGAGCTCCACGGACAATTCCTTCAACCTCATGGCTTGGTTTTTGCTCTGACATGCACTGACAACTGTGGGACCTTATACAGACAGGTGTGTGCCTTTCCAAATCATGTCCAATCAATTGAATTCATGACAGGTGGACTCATTTACAAATTTAGAAAAACCTGTTTCTCGCTTTTTCATTATGGGGTATTGTGTGTAGATTGATGAGGAAAAACATGTATTTAATCCATTTTAGAATACGGCTGTAACATAACAACATGTGGAAGTCAAGGGGTCTGAATACTTTCCGAATGCACTGTATGTATGTATTGGTGAAAGATCAAGAATCCCATAGAAGTAAAAACTGAATCTGATTTCTATCTAATGACTGGGATATTGGCTGATGCTGTTCCTAGAGACACATTACTTTGTATCCAAGCTCATGCCCTTGAAATGTTGTCTCTAAAAATAATGTAATAAATAGACTAAGAACAGATAAACAACAAAAGAAGCAGAGATGTTTGTCAAAATAGCCCATTAGCGTTTTCAGCTGAAAATATGAACAATGACATTTTCCATGAAGCAATACCTTGGTTAACACTAATTTATAGAAATACAGTTATACAAAGGTACAATGTGTATAGAATATAGAATTAGGTGAGAGAAAAAACTATATTATTGTTTTACCTTGAAGGAAAGGATAATTAAGATTTTCTTTCACCACACATTCAAACACTTATATACTGGTTAAATGATGATGAGAAGCTCTCTCGCTCTCTTTCTTAAATTCAGCGGTTTCACCTATGATGAATGGTGAGTAAACAGAACAATTGTGATGAGCTTTGAAACCGTTTGATCCATATTATGTGTCTCCCAGTATTTCAATATATTTTGCCAAGGTTACAGAATGTGCACATGTATTACCATTGGTGTTCACTGGGTTATCATGACTAAATATGAATCTATAGATAATTACATTATCTTGAGATGATTGTTTTAGACTTCTCTCTCCTCAAGGGTAACTGTGTGGTGTGCTGTAGTAATTCACTGCCTCAAAGTTGTGGTGTAGCCTTCCCCTAATTTAATATTCTATCTGTATTTTTTACCATCACTTCGATTATTTACTACAAGACATGAACATAAAAAATCCCAACCACAAACAAAGGATTTTAGAGTTTGGCTTTGAGGCACTGTGCATGCATTCATCGGCCCCCGCTGTTTTTAAAGTCACTTATCTACTTTGGCAAGAATAAAGAGAAGAGGCCCCTTTTCTGAAAAATACCTAAATGTTTTGCAGGAATTTCATTATGGTGATACTGACAGCAGGATCATCCATCCAGGGGATGCTTTTATTTGTGTGTAACTTCAAATCTCAGACAGAGAAAGGAAATCGACCTAGCTGGAGAGTTTGTTGCTGCTTCAGTCAGGAATCTGTGGCCACAAGCTATATAATAGAGATCTCTTCGTTCGGTGTATATAGCCGAGCTAGAAAGTAGAAAAACACCAACAAAACAACAAACAAGAAACAATTCTGTAAGGCATTGGAAGCTCCAACTAGTTCTATCTTGCCTTACCCAACATTTGAAAGCATTGGACAGTATGCTGTAAGTGCCAAGGTCATATGAATAAGGGTCAGTCTCATAGTCTGCTAAATGACTAAAACATTTTACTGCCACAGTAAGAGACCAGATGTTTCAGAGGCCTACTCTGAAGCTATGCCCTAAGGAAGATATAGATTATTACAAACTATATGGCGAAATGTTTACCCTGAGACCAGAAAGAACCACCATTGTCCATCATTGTCCATTTTCAAACTATTTAAAGAACGACTGAACGCACCAATTCCGCATGTGTTTCTCTGTTGCTCATTAAAAAAAAAAAGATTTTATTCTTGGTTTGATGTGGCAGTTACTGATTTTTGTCCCCCATGAGATACCATAGCAACAAAGGCAGTATCACTTCCTCAATATAGTCAGAAGGAATCTAAAATAACTCTAGAAATCTGTGATTAATTTTGATGTTTTTGCAGAGAAGGTTTTAAGATGCGCTGTCTTATGTAAACAAAGTCCGATCTGCTGCTCTGCTGGGCAGGTCTTTCTCAATGTCTGTGTGTCACGGATCCCTCCGGAACTTTCATCACGCAAACCTGTCCCCGCAAACCTGTCCCTTATTCCCATTGATTAGTATTTGTATATATGTGCCCTTTGTTCATCATGGTGCTGTCCATTATTGTTACAATGTCCGTTGGTGCGTGTGAGTACCTGTGCTGTGTGTTTAGGCTTTCGTTCCATTGTGGATTGCGCAGATGATTACGGATCCCATCTCGTGTGTTAATCATTGTGCTCGTGTGTTATTTATTCGAGGTACTCCTCACACTTTTGTTTTGGGTTTCTACCCTGTGTTTTGTTATGTGTTTGTTTGGTCTTTGTCCTGTGCCGTTACACGGCACACCGTGATTTGGGCTTAAATAAAAACCCATTACGCATTGTGCGCCTGTCTCCCGCATCATTTATGCCAGCGTGACAGTGTGTTCTGTGGTAGGGTTGGATAGAGCGCAATCACCGCAGCTGCGTATTCTGTGTTAGTGGGCAAGTGAGCATTGCTGAAATCAAAACCATGACGAACTCACTTTAACCTTTATTTTTATCAGGGAGTCCAAGGTCTCTTTTACATATGAGCCCTGAATTAATGAAATTACAGAAAATAAACACCTCAAAACATAAATAGAAAATGCAAGCAGAAAGAAAGAAAAACATAATAAATACACATGTTCATAAATCAAATAAAATGTTATTTGTCACATGCGCTGAATACAACTGGTGTAGACCTCAATGTGAAATGCTTGCTTACGAGCCCTTCCCAACAATGAAGATAGTAAAGAGGAATAAAATAAAATACACATGAATAGAGCTGGTGTACAGTATATACAGGAAGTACCAGTACCAGATCAATGTGCAGAGGTATGAGGTATATAGTTTGGGTGCCCTTAAATGACTATTTAGCAGTCTTATGGCTTGGGGGTAGAAGCTGTCTCAGAGCCTGTTGGTCCGAGAGCTGATGTTCTGGTACCGTTTGCTGGACAGTAGCAGAGTGAACAGTCTACGGCTTGGGTGGCCGGAGTCTTTGGCAATTTTTCGGGCCTTCCTCTGATACAGCTTGATATAAAGGATGGCAGGGAGCTCGGCCCCAGTGATGTACTGGGCTGGCCGCACCACCCTCTGTAGCACTTTGAAGTCAAGCGCGGTGCATTTGTAATAAGGTCCTCAATCAGGTTTCTGAATTGCCAGAGGCACCAGAACATAAAATTTAAGAACATTTTGAAGATTGTTCCACAAATTAGATGCAAGAAAACTAAAATTTGATTTATCTAACTCAGTAGAACCAAAGGAATTTCTAGAGTTAACCATCCCTGAGACCGGGTGTGGTAATGCCTATGTCTAAAGTTTAGTAAAGATGTTAGGCACAGTGGGACCTTATATAAATGAAGCATTTCTATAAATGAAAACATAGCAATCAAATCAAATCAAATGTATTAGTCACATACAGTACACATGGTTGGCAGATGTTATTGCAAGTGTAGTGAAATGCTTGTGCTTCTAGTTCCGGCAGTGCAGCAATATCTAACAAGTAATATTTAACAATTCCACAACAAATACCTAATGAATAAGGAATGGAATGGAATAAGAATATATAAATATACATATATGGATGAGCAATGACAGAGCGGCACAGGCTAAGATGCAATAGATAGGATAGAGTACAGTATACATAAGAGATGGTAATGCAAGATATGTAAACATTATAAAAGTGGCATTATTAAAGTGACTAGTGTTCCATTTTTCAAAGTGGCCAATGATTTCAAGTCTGCATGTAGGCAGCAGCCTCTCTGTGCTAGTGATGGCTGTTTAACAGTCTGATGGCCTTGAGATAAAAACTGTTTTTCAGTCTCTCGGTCCCAGCTTTGATGCATCTGTACTGACCTCGCCTTCTGGATGGTAGCGAGGTGAACAGGCAGTAGTTTGAGTAGTTGTTGTCATTGATGATCTTTTTGGCCTTCCTGGGACATCGGGTGGTAGGTAGTTTGCCCCCGGTGATGCGTTGTGCAGACCGCACCACACTCTGGAGAGCCCTGCGGTTGTGGGCGGTGCAGTTGCCATACCAGGCGGTGATACAGCCAGACATGATGCTCTCAATTGTGCATCTGTAAAGGTTTGTGAGGTTTTTAGGTGATATGCCAAATTTCTTCAGCCTCCTGAGGTTGAAGAGACGCTGTTGCGCCTTCTTCACCGCAATGTCTGTGTGGGTAGACCATTTCAGTTTGTCAGTGATGTGTACGCCAAGGAACTTAAAAGTTTCCACCATCTCCACTGCTGTCCTGTCAATGTGGATAGGGGGGGTGCTCCCTCTGCTGTTTCCTGAAGTCCACAATCATCTTTTTTGTTTTGTTGACGTTGAGTGAGAGGTTATTTTCCTGACACCACGCTCTGAGAGCCCAATGTATCAACCTACGTGACATCAAAGAGGGCCAACCAACTTTCTGGTAGAGAATGCAGTGATAAGTACTAAAATTGTTGCCCGTAATAAAGCACAGTGTACTATGATAAACTGCATCTAACAGCTTTAATCAAGTGGCAGCTGCGTTCATAAAGATTGTGTTGCCATAGTCTAGGACCAATAGGAACGTCGACTGAATAATCTGCTTTCTACTATTTAGCGAGAGGCAGGACCTACAGTATTTCTATAGATTTTATTTTATTTTATTTTATTTGGATCTCTTTTAGTCCCCATTTGGACTAGTCTTCCAAGAGTCCTCAAACATTTAAAATACATTTTATAATACAAACACATTTTCACACATAACATACTATTACAAACATACATAATATACTAACATATTGACCTGATAAATACTCAATCTAAAATATATTGATTCTTCATCTACTATAGTCCTGCAACATTTCTATGTATTATATATAAATAGTTTTAAAATAATGTTTAAATGTATATATTGAAAGGTTTCTTGTTTGCTCAGTTAATTCATTCCATTTCTTTATTGCTCTAAATTGAAATGTTCTTTTGCCTATTTCTCTTTTCTGTCTGAATAACGCATAGATGGTGGACAATCTATTCCTAGTATTTACGGAATGTCTGTCTCTTACCAACTGAATACCTTTGTGAATAGAATTTGGCCGTTTTAAATGGTGTATATTATGAAATAAAATAAGCATGTTTTTTTCAATTATCTTATTGATTGATGACCAACCAAGAACACTGCGCATGACTTCAACAGAAGAACCATATCTCCACTTTAAAACAATCCTTGCTGCTTTGTTCTGTGCAATCTGCAGCCTCCTAAGTTCACTTGATGATGCATTTCCCCAGACCACAGAACANTTCTGATTATGCATGCTGTTTTAATATTTTTTTTACATAGATTAGTTATTTGAGACGACCATAATAAGCAGTTGTCTAGCTGCACTCCCAATAGTTTGGTTTCTGCCACTTCTTCAATTTGTACTCCTCCCATACTTAATTGTATCCCATGCTGTTTTGGCCTTTTCCTAGTGGAACAGACCAACATAACTTTGGTTTTGTTGGTGTTTAAAATTAGTTTGTTCCGGCAGCTCCACTCCCTGATATTCTCCAAATCTCCCTGTAAAGCTTGCTGTACCTGTTGAACCGATTGTCTTGCTGCATAAATTGTAGTATCATCTGCAAATATAGTAGCCTGAGTTTCAGCTAAGGCATAAGGAAGGTTGTTGGTATATATTAAATAAAGAAGTGGCCAAAGGCAGCTGCCCTGCGGTATTCCACAGTGTAAAACATGAGGGGAAGAAAATGAACCATTGATATAGGTGGACTGTTTTCTAGAAGAAGCCTCTTTTTATTTTCAGTTTCTTAAACTTATCAATATGCTTTTAAAATACAGCTTTTCATCTATCCAGATGCCCGCATATTTGTAAGCTGTCACGACTTCCGCCGAAGTCGGTGCCTGTCCTTGTTCGGGTGGTGTTCGGCGGTTGACGTCACCGGTCTTCTAGCCACCACCGATCCACTTTCCATTTTCCATTTGTTTTGTCTGTGTTTTCCACACCTGGTTTCAATTCCCTCAATTACATGTTTTGTATTTAACCCTCTGTTACCCCCCATGTCTTTGTGTGGGATTGTTCTTTGTAGTGCTTGTGCACATTATTTACTGGTGCGTTACGGGCTATTTTGTGCCCATGTACACTCATTTTTTTGAACCGTTTGGTTGTATTATTAAACAACTAAGTTTATTACCCAGTTTTGCTCTCCTGCGCCTGACTTCTCTGCCACCAGTTACGCAACCCCTACATAAGCAGCGATACGATAAATATGGACACCATCCAAAATGCATATGCTTAAATAATTTTTATGCGTTCTAAAGAACAACATATACTTAGTTTACATGCATGCAACACTAATTTCAGGTCAATAAAGTTTTTTTGTAACAAAATGAAGACAGACTGTCGTTCAGATAGAGCCTGGTCAACCACAGGGGCAATAGCATACACAACAGTATCAATGACGTACAAGTGCAGGTTACAATTTTTTACTGACAAGTCAATATTGTGAATATAAATAGTAAAAGTACAGGACCCAGAATCGACCCCTGTGGGACAACTTTTGTAATATCCAGGAAACTGGTTTAACACCATCAGTAGATTACACATTGAGTTCTATCTGTCAAGTATTTTTTTAACCAGTTACATGCAGCCTTGTCTAACCCAATTAAGGAAAGCTTCTGACTTAGCAGTAAGTGATCAACAGTATCGAAAGCCTTTGACAGGTGAATGGCAGCGACATTTTGACTTTTATTCATATATACTGAACAAAAATATAAATGCAACATGCAACAATGTAAAAGATTTTTGTGAATTACAGTTCATATAAGGAAATCAGTCAATTGAAATAAATTCATTAGGCCCTAACCTATGGATTTCACATGACTGGGAAAACAGATATGCATCTGTTGGTCACAGATACCTTTAAAAAAAGCATGGGCGTGGATCAGAAAACCAGTCAGTATATGGTGTGAACACCATTTGCCTCATGAAGCGCGGCATATCTCCATTGCACAGAGTTGATCAAGCTGTTGATTGTGGCCTGTGGAATGTTGTCCCACTCTTCTTTAATGGCTGTGCGAAGTTGCTGGATATTGGTGGGAATTGGAACACGCGGTTGTACAGGTCGGTAAAGAGCATCCCAAACATGGAAGAACTGGAAGATTTTCAGCTTCCAGGAATTGTGTACAAATCCTTGTGACATGGGGCCGTGCATTATCATTCTGAAACATGAGGTGATGGCAGCAGATTAATGGCATGACAATGAGCCTCAGGATCTCGTCACGGTATCTCTGTGCATTCAAATTGCCATCGATAAAATGCAATTGTGTTCATTATCCGTAGCGCATGCCTGCCCATACCATAACCCCGCTGCCAACAAGGGGCACTGTTCACAACATTGACATCAGCAAACTGCTCGCCCACACAACACCATACAAGTGGTCTGCAGTTGTGATTCTGGTTGGACGTACTGCCAAATTCTCTAAAACGACGTTGGCTTATATGGTAGAGAAATGAACATTCAATTCTCTGGCAACAGCTCTGATGGACATTCCTGCAGTGAGCATGCCAATTGCGCACACTCCCTCCAAACTTGAGACATCTGTAGCATTGTGTTGTGTGAAAAAACTACACATTTTAGAGTGGCCTTTTATTGTCCCCAGCACAAGGTGCACCTGTGTAATGATCATGCTGTTTAATCAGATTCTTGACATGCCACACCTGTCAGATGGATGGATTAGCTTGTCAAAGAAGAAATGCTCACTAACAGGGAAGTAAACAAATTTGTGCACACAATTTGAGAGAAATTAGCTTTTTGTGCTTATGGAAAATTTCAGGGATGTTTTATTGCAGCTCATGCAACATGGGACTAACACTTTACATGTTACATTTATATTTTTTCACAGTGTAGTTAGCCACATCATTTATAACTAGGGATGCAGCAGAAATAGTGCAATGACCTGGTCTAAAACCCGACTGATGTACATTTAGAACACATTTCAAAGACAAGAAAGATCTTAACTGAGAATTAATCAAGGATTCCAATATTTTAGCTACAGTAGGCAAGAAAGTTTAGAAATAGGTCGATATTTATTTTGATCACAAGGGTCACCACCTTTGTGAAGGGGGAGTACATGGGTTGCCTTCCAAACGTTGGGGATAGTACCAGATATAATCGGCAGGTTACAAATATGGGTTAAGAATTCAGCAATCAGCTGCAGCAAAAATGGATCAAGCATAGCAGCCCCAGTTTTTTTTTTACATCAATGTTAAGCAAGGCATCTAGCACATCACAGATAATAAATTGTTGAAATTAAAACAAAGATTCACTAGATGTTGACAGGTTAACCATCAAGTCAGCTAGAGTCTGGCAGAGGAAAAAGCAGTCGATTGATTAAATAAAAATCCTGCTGAGATAAAATTATGAATAAATGCATCACTTACCCATTTTTTTCAGTTATGATGCCAGTCAGACAGAACTTGCTTAGGCAGGGAAGAACAGGAATTTGTACGCTCAGTGCAGCTCATCTGAATGAGCTCAGATAGCTCCGACAAAAACCAAGGTTTAGATCTCTTTGACTCTGAATTGTTTAGATGGGGCATGTTTTGCTGCCAAAGGAATAAATATGGAGGATACATTTGTTTAGAACCAACTCAGGTTTAGTAATACAGGAGCCAATGGCTAAATCAGAGGAGAACATGTAATGTAAAACCCTTGAGGAGAAAACCTTTTAAATGTCTCTTCTTAATTAAACGAGAGTTTGGTTTCGTATCTCTAGTACAGTGCATTTGGAAAGTATTCAAAACCCTTGACTTCTTCCACATTTTGTTACGTTACAGCCTTATTCTAAAATGGATAAAACAATATCATCAATCTACACACAATACCCCATAATGACAAAGCAAACACTGTTTTTTAGAAATAGTTGAAATTTATTAAGAATTACAAAACGGAAATATTACATTTACATAAGTATTGCAGACCCTTTACTCAGTACTTTGTTGAAGCACCTTTGACAATGATTACAGCCTTGAGTCTTCTTGGGTATGGTGCTACAAGCTTGGCACACCTGTATTTAGGGAGTTTTTCCCTTTCCTTCGTTCATCATTCCCTCGATCCTGACTACTCTCCCAGTCCCTGCCGCTGAAAAACAGGTTTCCTCCAGACGTGACGCTTGTCATTCAGGCCAAAGAATCTTGTTTCTCATGGTCTGAGAGTCTGTAGGTGCCTTTTGGCAAACCCCAAGCGGGCTGTCATGTGCCTTTTAGTGACTTCCGTCTGGCCGCTCTACCATAAAGGTCTGATTGGTGGAGTGCTGCAGAGATGGTTGTCCTTCTGGAAGGTTCTCCCATCTCCACAAAGGTACTCTGGAGCTCTGTCAGAGTGACCATTGGGTTCTTGTTCACCTCCCTGATCAAGGCCCTTCTCCCCCGATTGTGCAGTTTGGCCGGACAGACAGCTCTAGGAAGAGTCTTGGTGGTTCCAAACTTCTTCCATTTAATAATGATGGAGGCCACTGTGTCTGGGGACCTGCAGTGCTGCAGAAATGTTTTGGTACCCTTCCCCAGATCTGTGCCTCAACACAATCCTGTCACGGAGAACTCCTTCGACCTCGTGGCTTGGTTTTTGCTCTAACATGCACTGTCAACTGTGGAACCTAATATAGACAGGTGTATGCCTTTTCCAAATCATGTCTAATCAATTGAATTTACCACAGTGGACTCCTACCAAGTTGTAGAAAAATCTCAAGGATGATTAATGGAAACAGGATGCACCTAGGCTCATTTTCGAGCAAAGGGTCTAAATACTTATGTAAATAGGGTATTCTGTTTTTTATTTTTAATACATTTGCAAACATTTCTAAAACCTGTTTTTGCTTTGTCATTATGGGGTATTGTGTGTAGATTGATGAGGACAATGTTTTATTTAATAAATTTTAGAATAAGGCTTTAACGTAACAAAATGCGGAAAAGGTCAAGGGGTCTGAATACTTTCCGAATACACTGTACATACAATGGGACAATGATCACTGAGATCATATGCAAATACTCCACTAAACAAGTATTTATTAGTAAGAGTTAAATAAATCAATGAGGAGTTAACAAGGTTTTTCACATTTCGCCATGTGGGTTTTAAGATGATAAAGTTCTATGGCGTTCACATCACCAATTAACTAACATGGTCCAAGCACACCAAGACAGTGGTGAAGAGGGCACAACAAAACATATTCCCCCTCAGGGGACTGAAAAGATTGGCATGGGTCTTCAGATCTTCAAAAGGTTTTACATCTGCACCTTCGAGAGCATCTTGAGGGGTTGCATCACTGCCTGGTATGGCAACTGCTCGGCCTCCGACCGCAAGGCACTACAGAGGGTAGTGCGTACGGCCCAGTACATCACCGGGGCCAAGCTTCCTGCCATCCAGGACCTCTATACCAGGCGGTGTCAGAGGAAAGGCCCTAAAAATTGTCAAAGACTCCAGGCACCCTAGTCATAGACTGTTCTTTCAGCAAGCGGTACCGGAGCGCCAAGTCTACGTCCAAGAGGCTTCTAAACAGCTTCCACCCTCAAGCCATAAGACTCCTGAACATCTAATCAAATGGCTACCCAGACTATTTGCATTGCCCCCCCCCCCCCCCCCCCCCACGCTGCTGCTACTCTCTGTTATTATCTATGCATAGTCACTTTAATAACTCTACCTACATGTACATATAACCTCAATTACCTCGACACCAGTGCCCCCGCACATTGACTCTGTACCGATACCCCCTGTATATAGCCTTGCTATTGTTATTTTACTGCTTTAATTATTTGCTACTTTTATCTATTACTTTTTCTTAAAACTGCATTGTTTGTTAAGGGCTTGAAAGTAAGAATTTCACTGTAAGGTCTACACTTGTTGTATTCGGCGCATGTGACAAATATAATTTGATTTGATTTGAAAGATCAATGCATATACTCTTAAATTGATCTGAGGCCAGGGAGAGGCAATCCAGATTTAAATGCCCTGAAATCACCAACTCCGAGGACCGATAAGGTATTAAACACTCAAACATAGCACAATATGTGGATGTCGATTAAGGCAGCCCCCTGCACCTCCCCCTGCACCTCCCTTTCCCTTTCCCAATAGCATCCACCATGGCAGCAGGGGGGGCGTTAAATCCCAGCAACAACCTTGCAAAACTCTGGTTTGGACGAGACTGATTTTATGACCAAAATTATCCTATTTATACTTTGTAGCACATTTTGACACTAGAATAAATGTTTCTGAATAATATCAAAGCCCCGTTTTCTACCAGAGAAGTTGTTTATTGGCTTCAGTTGCGCTTTAAAAGTAAAAGGTTGTGAGGTAGAATGAGATCACAAATCGATTCCTTGTTTCACAATGGACATGCCTTTTAAAAGTGTTTTGTTGACAATCACAATATATTGATTCTCAAGATGCAGGACACAACATATATTATATAACATATATATGCATTAGAGAAGAGAATATGTCTGTAGACAAACAACAATAAGGCTGAACTGAATCAAAGTCCACATTCAGGACTAATGTGTAATATGTCTTAAATATTCACCCTCTGTTTGGACTCTTTAAAAGCTCAATGTAGGAAACGTGTGCTGTTTGTTTTGGAAGAAGAACATATGTTCTAGTTCTGTGTCTTGAGAGGTGTTGTTTTCCTGTCTCTGTACTAGCGTCATCCTGCATCAAAGGTTTGGCTAGAGTTAGGGTTAAGAAGTTTTTTTTTTTAACATAAAAACTTTTATTTTTTAATAAACTGTTTATGAATCATTAGTATAGTATTGAGCAATAGTCAATATAATATGTATGTTGTACAGTTTACTGTGAAAGTTTACATACACCTTAGCCAAATACATTTAAACTCCGTTTTTCACCCTTTCCTGACTTTTAATCCTAGTAAATATTCCCTGTGTTAGATCAGTTAGGATCACTACTTTATTTTAAGAATGTGAAATGTCAGAATAATAGTAGAGAGAATGATTTATTTCATATTTTATTTCTTTCATCACATTCCAAGTGGGTCAGAAGTTTACATACACTCAATTAGTATTTGGTAGCGTTGACTTTAAATTGTTTAACTTGGGTCAAATGTTTCGGGTAGCCTTCCACAAGCTTCCCACAATAAGTTGGGTGAATTTTGGCCCATTCCTCCTGACAAAGCTGGTGTAACTGAGTCAGGTAAGTAGGCCTCCTTATTCGCACACGCTTTTTCAGTTCTGCCCACATATTTTCTATAGGATTGAGGTCATGGCTTTGTGATGGCCACTCCAATACCTTGACTTTGTTGTCCTTAAGCCATTTTGCCACAACTTTGGAAGTATGCTTGGTTTTATTGTCCATTTGGAAGACCCATTTGCGACCAAGCTTTAACTTCCTGACTGATGTCTTGAGATGTTGCTTCAATATATCCACATCATTTTCCTGCCTCATGATGCCATTGATTTTGTGAAGTGCACCAGTCCCTCCTGCAGCAAAGCACCCCCACAACATGATGCTGCCACCCCCGTGCTTCACGGTTGGGATGGTGTTCTTTGCCTTGCAAGCATCCCCCTTTTTCCTCCAAACATAATGATGGTCATTATGGCCAAACAGTTCTATTTTTGTTTCATCAGACCAGAGGACATTTCTCTAAAAAGTACGATCTTTGTTTCCTGCAGTTGCAAACCGTAGTCTGGTTTTTTTATGAAGGTTTTGGAGCAGTGGCTTCTTCCTTTCTGAGCGGCCTTTCAGGTTATGTCGATATAGGACTAGTTTTACTGTGGATATAGATACTTCTGTACCTGTTTCCTCCAGCATCTTCACGAGGTCCTTTGCTGTTGTTCTGGGATTGATTTGCACTTTACACACTAAAGTACGTTCATCTCTAGGAGACAGAACGCGTCTCCTTCCTGAGCAGTATGACGACTGCGTGGTCCCATGGTGTTTATACTTTTGTATAAACGTTCTATTGTTTGTACAGATGAACATGGTACCTTCAGGCGTTTGGAAATTGCTCCCAAGGATGAACCAGACGTGTGGAAGTCTACAATCTTGGCTGATTTCTTTTGATTTCCCCATGATGTCAAGCAAAGAGGCACTGAGTTTGAAGGTAGATTATATCAATTAGCCTATCAGAAGCTTTTAAAGCCATGACATCATTTTCTGTAATTTTCCAAGCTGTTTAAAGGCACAGTCAACTTAGTGTATGTAAACTTCTGACCCACTGGAATTGTGATACAGTGAATTATAAGTGAAATAATCTGTTTGTAAACAGTTGTTGGAAAATTTACTTGTGTCATGCACAAAGTAGATGTCCTAACCGACTTGCCAAAACTATAGTTTGTTAAAAAGAAATATGTGGAGTGGTTGAAAATGACTCCAACCTAAGTGTACGTAAACTTCTGACTTCAACTGTAAGTATTGTTAGGTTCTGAACAAACAGAGTAGAAACACAAACGGACAACTAGAAAAAGCTCAAACCAAGTTTATTCAACCCACCGGGTGCCTCAGCTGCAAACACACCTTGCACATGATCAAACAGGCATTTATATGTCAAGATGAGATTAGGGGTGTAACTTCTCAACTCTCCATCTGTTTCCCAAAACGGTAGAGTGGTCTGGTAGCAGTTCCTCTTCATCCGGTCACTTCTCCATGATGTTTACAAGTGACTTTCTGTTCACCTTACTCAACAGAATATGGACAGAATTTGTTCCCCTTTTCTCTCACAGTAACTTTCCACATTCAATGTTCCTCTTCACCATTCATTGACACAACATGTACATTCATTATGCATGCAACATAATCGATAAGGCCTCATATAGTGAGAGGAATGAGTATATTTCAAGTTAGAACCCTACAGCGTCTATGAACATGGTAGACATCATACATATAGGCTATGTACACATAATTAATAATGCTCTTTCATTAGCTCCGGAAAGAGGTATTTTATTGTTGTTCTGCTTTCACAATAAACTGACAGCAAGGCCTTTTATAAAAGTTATCATCGACAACAGAAAAGTATGCAACTTTCTGGAATAGACCTTCATGAAATTGCAGATAGCATTTAGCATGCAGATAGCATACAAACCAGTGTTTTTTTAAGACCAATAGGAATCATCTTCCTTTTAGTGTGAATATGAATCCTACACTGCATATTTTAGCCATGGATGCAGTTCTTGAAGTGATGTACTCGGGGGTAAGGGGACTTGTTAATCATAAACAGTGCTAGAGAGAAGCCCATTGAATTGAATTGAGTACAATTCATCAATGCTTATCAAAGTACAGTACAAAGTAAGAGTATACAAATCTTTCATCAAGGCAAAGCATGACTACTTCGAAGAATCTCAAATACACAATATATTTTGATTTGTTCAATACTTTTTTGGTGTCTTCACTATTATACTACAATGTAGAAAATAGTCAAAATAAAGGAAAACCCTGGAATGAGTAGGTGTGTCCAAACTTTTGACTGGTACTGTATATATTGAAAGTATATTATGAAGAGTTGCCTCATATTAATCATATTTTATTATTTTGGCTCTATACTTCAAACTTTGGATGTGAAAACAAACAATGTCCATGAGGTTAAAGTGCCAAAAGAAGAAAAAAATTCTGTCCAATAATATACATAGTGAGTCAGAATAACAGCAAGTCTGGCAGTTCTTTCTCAAAGAGGTCTAGTGTACTGGGAATAAGTTCTATTTACATTTCCTAGTAAATGCATATTAAGTGTAAAATTATGGAATCATGAGTCTGAAAATGTAAAAATATTTTACTCATGTAATTCTATTATGAATTAATACCATTCAGCGTTACAGGAGGAAGTATAACGGTAATGTATATATAAAAGTATATACATTCCCGCCAGTCTTGTAATATGTTCTGGTAATTTATTTTTCACCTACAGTATACCTCTCTGTGTGAATATAAAAGTCATTATCACCTCCTTGGAGCTGAGCAATATCAGTGGATGGAAAAAGTACCCAATTGTCATACAGTTGTCATAAAAGTAAAGATACCTTAATAGAAAATGACTAAAGTAAAAGTGAAAGTCACCCAGTAAAATACTACTTGAGTAAAAGTATGAACTTATTTTGTTGTAAATATGCTTAAGTATCAAAAGTAAAAGTATAAGTAATTTCAAATTGTATTTGTATTTGTATTTATTATGGATCCCCATTAGCTACTCTTCCTGGGGTCCAGCAACATTAAGGCAGTTTATACAATTTTAAAAACATTACAATACATTCACAGATTGCCCTCAGGCCCCTACTCCACCACTACCACATATCTACAGTGTATGAATAGTGCGTATGTTATCGTGTGTGTGTGTGTTTGCATGTGTCTATGCCAATGTTTGTGTTGCTTCAGTGAATCACTTCTATTAGGCAATCCAAACAGCACAATTTTCTAGTTTTTTTATTTACTGATAGCCAGGGGCACACTCCAACACTCAGACATCATTTACAAATGAAGCATTTGTTTTTAATGAGTCCACCAGATCAGAGGCTGTAGGGATGACCAGGGATGTTCTCTTGCTAAAAGTGTGTGACTTTGACCATTTTCCTGTCCTGTTAAGCATTCAAAATTAAATGAGTACTTTTGGTTGTCAGGGAAAATGTATGGAGTAAAAAGTACATTATCTTCTTTCGGAATGTAGTGGAGTAAAAGTAAAAGTACAAATAGTAAAGTACAGATACTTTACTATAGGTACTTTACAACACTGAGCAATATTAACTGGAACCTTAAACAGAATCTTTAAAAAATTATAAAAAATGGCCAAAATGCTGTTTCTGTGGCTTTTTGTCAGGGTGACCAGACCTGTTTTTCTCCCAGACTGTAATACATGTGGTAGTGATTAGTAGGTTACATGCTTGTGAATAATGAAAAACACAGACCCCTGGCCACTTACCACTGTGTCACGACTTCCGCCGAAGTCGGTTCTCTCCTTGTTCGGGCGGCGTTTGGCGGTCGACGTCACCGGTCTACTAGCCATTGCCAGTCCACTTTTCATTTTCCATTTGTTTTGTCTTGTTTTCACACACACCAGGTTTTCATTTTTATCATTACTGTTGGGTATTTAACCCTCGTTTTCCCACATGTCTGTGTGGGGAATTGTTTGATGCATGTCGGTTTACGCCGGGTTGTATGTTTCACCCGTGCCTTTTGTTGGCTGGTATTTGTGCGGTTTATTGTACTTCGTACTGCCTTACTTGTTTTGGGCATTTGTTTTATTTAACACAGTTGCGTTATGTATTCTGCCTATTAAAATGCTTAGTCCACTCATCTCTGCTCTCCTGCGCCTGACTTCTTCACACCAGCTACACCCACCATTTGACAGAATTCCCCACAGTCATCAATGGAGTCAGCAGGAGCAGGTGCCCCTTGTATTGGGGTTGAGGAGTGCGTCCGGGAGCACGCGACGATGCTCCACCATCTCGGCGCCACTATGGATCGCGTGGTTTCAACCATGGACCGCTGGGAGAGACAGGGAGTTCCTCCAGCGCCTCCACCAGCACCACCAGGGTCTCCAATACTCGCCCCCCCTTCACCCGGTCCCAGTGGGATTCGTCTCGCCCTTACCCGAGAATACAATGGACGGCTGCACGCTGCCAGGGTTTCCTCCTACAGTTGGAGCTCTACCTGGCAACCGTCCACCCGGCTCTGTCAGGCCGTGAGAAGGTGTCCGCCCTCATCTCGTGCCTCACAGGGAAAGCCCTGGAGTGGGCCAACGCCGTGTGGGGAGAAGGAGATGCGGCGCTGGACCACTTTGAGGATTTCACCCGCCGTTTCCGGGCAGTCTTCGACCACCCGCCCGAGGGTAGAGCGACAGGTGAACGTCTTTTCCACCTGAGGCAGGGGACGAGGAGCACCCAGGAGTTCGCGCTGGACTTCCGGACCCTGGCTGCCAGCGCGGGATGGAACGACAGGGCCCTGATCGACCACTATCGAGGCAGTTTGCGCAAGGATGTCCGTCGGGAGTTGGCCTGCAGGGACACCACCCTCACCTTCGACCAGCTGGCGGACCTGTCCATTCGGTTGGATAACCTGCTGGCTACCCACGGACGTCCAGAGCGGGTTCTGTCGGTTCCATCCCCCAGCACCACCGAGCCGATGCCCATGGAGCTGGGAGGTGCTGCGCTTAGGGAGACTGGAGGAGGTTTCGGCTCGTGCACCATCTGTGGCCGCAGAGGTCACACTGCCGGTCAGTGCCGGGTGGGTTCCTCTGGGAGTCAAGGCAGCAGACAGGGCGCTCTCGCGTCACCCCAGGTGAGCCGGCACCATGCTCACCCAGAGCCCTCTGTTTCACACATGTGGTTGCATGTTACATTTCCTGAGTTTTCCCCGCATTCCCAGCATAAGGCGCTTGTCGATTCAGGCGCGGCTGGGAATTTACCCCCCCCCACCCCCAGGGGCACCTACCCGGGCACATACCTGGTTGACCGGGGTGCCGGCGGCAGAACTCAGCAATAACGGCTGGGTCCAGGATGTTCCTTGCGGGGACCCAGCACCTCTCCTCTGGGCCATAACCCTCCCAGTCAACCAGGTACTGGAATCCCCTGCCACGAGGTCGAACACTCAGGAGGCGCCTCACTGTGTACGCCGGATGGCCGTTGATGAGACGGGGGAAAGGGGTGGGCCTGGAAACAAGATACAAAGGACTGTGAGACAGAGGCTTGATCCTAGACACCTGAAAGTATGATGTATACAGGGTGTGCGTGGCAACAGAAGATGAACAGACTGGGCTAAGAATCTTGAGATGGTGAAAGGGCTGATAAAACGGGGGGAAAGTTTATGGGACTCCACCCGGAGTGGCAGACCCCAAGTGGATAGCCATACCCTCTGCCCGAGACGATAGCCGGGAGCAGGGGTTCGATGGCGGTCCGTCTGTTGCCAATACCTGGAGGTGGTCTTGAGAAAAGTGGACCGGACTCTCTTCCAGGTACGGCGACAGCAGTGGATGAACATCTCTTGCTCAGGGAAAAGCGGGGGCTGATATCCCATGGAACACTCGAAAGGCGAGAGACCAGTGGCTGAGCAGGGAAGGTTGTTGCGGGTGTATTCCACCCACATGAGTTGTTGGCTCCAGGTGGTGGGGTGGCGGAGACGAGGCAACGAAGAGCCATCTCCATCGGAGACCATGTTCACCGGAAGTGACGTTTTTGGATTCAGAAGATGTGCTGCACCATGAGCTGGGCCATCTCCTTGGCTGAGGGTAACTTGGTATTGAAATGTGTGGCTTATCCACCACCTAAGAATAGTGGTTGCCAATTGATGGAGGGAGACCAGTGACGAAGACCAGGGATATATGGGACCAGGTGCGATCAGGAACAGGGAGCCCAGGCGAGAGCCCTCCCGGACATCAGCGTTATAAGGTACACTATCTTTGTGCAGTCCGAAGGAAAAGAAAAGGGCTGCAGCTCAAAGATGAGGGAGCACTGGGAGAGAAATGCCCAACAGGTTCCTGAAACTACACTATTGAGAGGCTGGGAGGTTACTGTTGTGACTGGCTGCCTAATAGACAATCGCGAAATTGCTCCAGCAATGTATTGAAAGTGCAGTCATGGCGTTCCGCCAAGGTATGGAATCCTTCCATAAGATTTTGAAGTAACTCCTTGTGTTTTCTAATGGTGGCTCCTTGGGAGGAGACAGAGTTGCGGAGCTGGTCTGAGTCTGCTGGGTCAGTCATGGCCAGTTCATACTAACACGACTCAGGATAAGACCAAGATGCAGACACAGGAGGCAGACAGTTCGAATCTCAGATGTGTATTACAAAACAAGGGGCAGGCAAACGGCAGGTCCAGGGCAGGCAGAGGTCAGTAATCCAAGACAGCATCAATAAGGGACACAACAGCAGGCAGGCTCAGGGTCAAGGTAGGCAAAATGGTCAGGGAGAACATGCTGGTAAGACTTGACAAGACAAGACGAACTGGCAACAGACCAACAGAAAACACAGGGGATATGATGACTGACTGCAAGCAATTACATTTAGGCCTAATTACCTTACTACATCTATACAGTACTTCTGCAGCTTATGTATATTTCAAATACTCCATGTACGTGTTCTTTATGTTCCTCATGCCTGTATTGCATTGAATGCATGAGTGTTGCGCAGTCGATGTTATTGTTTAGAGATTTATTTTAAAAAAAATATTTAACCTTTATTTAAGAAAAAGCTCTTATTTACAATGACAGCCTACCCCGGACAATGCTGGTGTAATGCGTCTGTGTGTAGCTGGTGTAGAGGAGTCAGGCGCAGGACAGCAGAAATGAGTAATAATAGCAAATTTACTCAAATATCAATCATAATACACGACAAAAAATGCTAAGCCCACAAATAACAGACCGCAATACAATAACAAACACTCACAAACAAACATGGGGGAACAGAGGGTTAAAAAATGAACAAGTAATTGTGGGATTGAAACCAGGTGTGTAAAACAAGGAAAAGCCAATGGAAAATGAAAAGTGGATCAGCGATGGCTAGAAAACCGGTGACGTCGATCGCCAAACGCCGCCCGAACAAGGAGAGAGACCGACTTTGGCGGAAGTCGTGACAGTATCCCCCCCTTGACGCGCGGCTCCAGTAGCGCGCCGACACCGGCCTCGGTGACGACCCGGAGGATGAGGCACAGGGAGATCCGGATGGATCTCCCCACTCCACGAGGTACTGAAGGCCCCTCCTCCGACGCCTCGAGTCCAGGATGGCTCGAACAGCATACGCCGGAGCTCCCTCGATGTCCAGAGGGGGCGGAGGAACCTCCCGCACCTCAGACTCCTGGAGTGGACCAGCCACCACCAGCCTGAGGAGAGACACATGGAACGAGGGATTAATACGGTAATCTGGGGGAAGCTGTAACCTGTAGCAAACCTCGTTCAGTCTCCTCAGGACTTTGAACGGCCCAACAAACCGCAGACCCAGCTTCCGGTAGGGAAGGCGGAGGGGCAGGTTTCGGGTCGAGAGCCAGACCCGGTCCCCAGGTGCGAACACCGGGGCCTCAGTGCGGTGGCTGTCGGCGCTCGCCTTCTGCCGCCTCACGGCCCATTGCAGGTGCACATGGGCGGCGTCCCAGGTCTCCTCCAAGCATTTAAACCATTCGTCCACCGCAGGAGCCTCGATCTAGCTCTGATGCCAAGGTGCCAGAACCGGCTGATACCCCAGTACGCACTGGAAAGGAGAGAGGTTAGTGGAGGAGTGGTGGAGTGAGTTTCGGGCCATCTCTGCCCATGGGATGAACGCCGCCCACTCCCCCGGCCGGTCCAGGCAATATGACAGCAGAAACCTACCCACATCCTGGTTTACTCTCTCCACCTGCCCGTTACTCTCGGGGTGAAAACCTGAGGTGAGGCTGACCGAGACCTCCAGACGTTCCATAAACACCCTCCAGAATCTGGACGTGAACTGGGGACCCCGATCAGAGACCTCAGGCACCCAGTAGTGCCGGAAGACGTGTGTGAACAGGGCCTCCGCAGTAGGGCCGTAAGGAGACTGTGCAAAGGGAGGAGACGGCAGGACTTAGAAAACCGATCCACAATGACCAGGATCGTGGTGTTGCCCTGTGAGGGAGGAAGATCAGTCAGGAAGTCCACCAAAAGGTGCGACCACGGCCGTTGTGGAACGGGTAGGGGTTGTAACTTCCCTCTGGGCAGGTGCCTAGGAGCCTTGCAATGGGCGCACACCGAGCAGGAGGAAACATAAACCCTCACGTCCTTGGCCAAGGTGGACCACCAGTACTTCCCACTAAGACAGCGCACCGTCCGACCGATGCCAGGATGACCAGAGGAGGGTGATGTGTGGGCCCAATAGATCAAACAGTCGCGGACAACAGACGGAACATACAGATGCCCAGCTGGACACTGCGATTGGGTGGGCTCTGTACATAACGCCCGCTCGATGTCCGCGTCCACCTCCCACACTACCGGTGCCACCAGGCAAGAGGCCCGGAGAATGGGAGTGTGATCCATGGACCGCTCCTCTGTGTCATACATCCGGGACAGTGCGTCTGCCTTAGCGTTCTGGGAACCTGGTCGGTAGGACAGGGTGAAAACAAAATGGGTAAAGAACATGGCCCACCTTGCCTGGCGAGGGTTCAGTCTCCTCGCCGCCCAGATGTAATCCAGATTGCGGTGGTCAGTCCAGATGAGAAAATGGTGTTTAGCCCCCTCAAGCCAATGTCTCCACGTCTTCAGAGCCTTGATGACAGCCACAGCTACCGGTCCCCCACATCATAGTTTCACTCCACCGGCCTGATCTTCTTCGAAAAGAAGGCACAGGTGCGGAGCTTCGGTGGCATACCCGAGCGCTGAGAGAGCACGGCTCCTATCCCAGCCTCGGACGCGTCCATCTCCACTGTGAACGCCAAAGAGGGATCCGGATGAGCCAGCATGGGAGCCGAGGTAAACAGAGCTTTCAGGTGACCAAAAGCCCTGTCCGCCTCAGCCGACCACTGCAGTCGCACCGGTCCCCCCTTCAGCAGTGAGGTAATGGGAGCCGCTACCTGACCAAAGCCCTGGATAAACTTCCGGTAGAACTTGGCAAACCCTAGGAAACGCTGCACTTCCTTTCCCGTGGTGGGAGTCGGCCAATTACGCACGGCTGAAATGTGGTCACTCTCCATCTCCACCCCTGACGTGGTAATGCGGTACCCTAGGAAGGAGACGGACTGTTGGAAGAACAGACATTTCTCAGCCTTGACGTACAGGTCATGCTCCAACAGTCGACCAAGCACCCTGCGCACCAGGGACCCATGCTCGGCGCGTGTAGCGGTGTATATCAGAATGTCGTCGATATACACCACTACACCCTGCCCGTGCAGGTCCCAGAAAATCTTGTCAACAAAGGCCTGGAAGACTGATGGAGCATTCATCAACCCGTACGGCATGACGAGGTACTCGTAGTGCCCTGAGGTGGTACTAAATGCCGTCTTCCACTCGTCTCCCTCCCGGATACGCACCAGGTTGTAAGCGCTCCTGAGATCCAATTTTGTGAAGAAGCGCGCCCCGTGCATTGACTCGATCACACTGGCTATGAGAGGCAGCGGGTAGCTGTACCTCACAGTGATCTGATGGATACCCCGATAGTCAATACACGGGGGCAGACCTCCATCCTCCTTCTTCACAAAAAAGAAACTCGAGGAGGCAGGTGAAGTGGAGGGCCGAATGTATCCCTGCCCCAGGGATTCGGAGACATATGTTTCCATAGCCGCCGTCTCCTCCTGGAACAAAGGATACACATGACTCCTGGGAAGTGCTGCGTCTACCAGAAGATTTTTCGCACAATCCCTCCGTCGATGGGGTGGTAATTTAGTCGCCCTCTTCTTACAGAATGCGAGAGCCAAATCGGCATATTCTGAGGGGATGCGCACGGTGGAGACTTGGTCTGGACTTTCCACCGTAGTCGCACCGATGGAAACCCCTACACACCTCCCTTTCGTGACCACCCCTTGAGAGCCCTCTGTTGCCACGAAATAGTGGGGTCATTACAGACCAACCAGGGTAGGCGCAGCACCACAGGAAACGCAGTAGAATCAATAAGGAAGAGACTGATTCTCTCCCTGTGACCCTCCTGCGTAACCATGTCTAGTGGAGTGGTGGCCTCCCTAATCAATGCCGAGCCTAATGTTCGACTATCTAGGGCGTGCACAGGGAAGGGCATATCCACAGGAATAATGGGGATCCCTAAACTATGGGCAAATGAACAATCAATAAAATTCCCAGCTGCGCCTGAATCTACGAGCGCCTTATGCTGGGAATCTGGGGAAAACTCCGGAAATGTAATAAACACAGACATGTGAGCAACAGGGGGCTCTGGATGAGCCTGGTGCCTACTCACCTGGGGTGACACGACAGTGCCCTGCCTGCTGCCTCGATTCCCTGAGGAACCCCCCCAGCACCGACCAGCAGTGTGCCCTCTGCGGCCACAGATGGTCTTAGCGCAGTACCTCCCAGCTCCATGGGCGTAGGAGCGGAGTTGCTGGGGGATGGAACTGACAGGCC
Organism: Hucho hucho; assembly: GCA_003317085.1. NCBI lineage: Eukaryota > Metazoa > Chordata > Actinopteri > Salmoniformes > Salmonidae > Hucho > Hucho hucho. The sequence goes on from QNTS01000592.1 coordinate 573,889, forward strand.
CCGATCCGGACGTCCGTGGGTAGCCAGCAGGTTGTCCAGCTGGATGGACAGGTCCACCAGCTGGTCCAACGTGAGGGTGGTGTCTCGGCAGGCCAACTCCCGACGGACATCCTCGCGCAGACTGCACCAGTAATGATCGATCAGGGCCCTGTCGTTCCATCTCACGCTGGCGGCCAGGGTCCGAAAGTCCAAAGCGAAATCCTGCGTGCTCCTCGTCCCCTGCCTCGAAAACTGCCCTAAAGCGGCGGGTGAAGTCCGCGTAATGGTCCAACGCCGCGTCTCCTTCACTCCATACGGCGTTGGCTGACTCCAGGGCTTTGCCTGAGAGGCAGGATACGAGGGCGGACACGCTCTCACGTCCCGATGGAGCTGGGTGGACGGTCACCAGGTAGAGTTCCAGCTGGAGTAGGAACCCCTGGCATCTGGCAGCCGTCACATCATACTCCCTCTGGGCGCGAGCCATATCCTGCTGGGACCGGGTGAAGGAGGGGTGCGCAGTGAGGCCTGCTGTAGTGGGGCTGGTGGAGGCGCTGGAAGACCTCCTTCTCTCTCCTATTGATCCATCGTCTGCAGCACGCGATCCATGGCGGTGCCCAGACGTTGCAACATGATCACGTGCTGCTGGACGCGCTCTTCTACCACCACAGGGAAGGCGTCTGCTCCTGCTGACTCCATTCATCTGGTGAGTGTTTCTGTAATGCATCTGTGTGTAGCTGGTGTAAATGAGTCAGGCGCAGGACAGCAGAAATGAGTAATAATAGCAAATTTCCTCAAATATCAATCTTAATACACAACAAAAAATGCCAAGCCCACAAATAATGGACCGCAATACAATAACAAACACTCACAAACAAACATGGGGGAACAGAGGGTTAAATAATGAACAAGTAATTGTGGGATTGAAACCTGGTGTGTAAAACAAGGAAAAACCAATGTAAAATGAAAAGTGGATCAGCGATGGCTAGAAAACCGATGACATCGACCGCCGAACGCCGCCCGAACAAGGAGAGGGACCGACTTCGGCGGAAGTCGTGACAGCTGGGCCAAGTGTGCACCACCATAAAGGACTCCCAATCACAGCCAGATGTGATGCAGCCTGGATTCAAACCAGGTACTGCAGTGACGCCTCTTACACTGAGATGCAGTGTCTTAGACCACTGCGGCATTTAATTCCTATGACCTGTGTGGTCACTTTACAGCTGCACTTCCATAGGGCTACTGTTAAGCCATGGCGAGATTCAAGAAGTTTCATAGACTGTCCTCAGAGTTCCCACTTGCGCAGTAAGATTTATGACTCTGTGGCACCAGACAAGATCTCCAACAGGCCAGAGAGGGCCATGCATCTATCATGTCAGAGTAATTTGTTTCTCTCTATCTACAGAGAGATGTTATACGTATATGTGTGTGTGTATATGTATGTATGTACAGTAGAGCATGCCAAGAGTGTGCAAAGCTGTCATCAAGGCAAAGGATGGCTACTTTGAAGAATAATCAAATATAAAATATATTTTGATTTGTTTAACACTTTTTTGGTTACTACATGATTCCATATGTGTTATTTCACAGTTTTAATGTCTTCACTACTATTCTGCAATGTTGAAGATAATAAAAATAAAGAAAAACCCTTGAATGAGTAGGTGTGTCCAAAACGTTTGACTGGTAGTGTGTGTGTGTGTGTTTGTGTGTGTGTTTGTGTGTGTGTTTGTGTGTGTTAATGTGTATATGCTCCCTTACAAAAAAAAAATTGCAGTCAGAGTGCAGTATAACTGCAGTATAACTGCAATATGTTGCAAATGCTGCATCCAAAATAATCGTTTTTTTGCAGTGCAATAACTGCGTCCAAATACCACAGTCGACTGCTATGTGAATATCCTTTTTGTTCCTGTTATATTCCTATTGCATGTACAACTATATTCACACTGTCATATGTATGTTTCTTCCCTTTAGAACCACAAGTCGATTCCTAAGTAACTGAAGAGTGAGTGTTGATTAAGCCATAAGGCACAAGAGGCAGTGCTGTCCCTTACAAAAAAGATTGTAGTCAGAGTGCAGCTGCAGGCTGTGGCTAAGAAAATGTTTTCTTGTCTGGTCTAGACACATTCCCCATGTATGGTACAAGAAATCGAAATTCAAAAGTGAAACATTGTTTCCAAGGTCCAACAGGCAGACAGCTAGGCATATATTAACCAGCGCGGGACCAAACTAAATGCTAGGCTGGAAGCAAGGGGAAATAAAGTTTGAGTTGAGATAAATACAAGAGATGATTCGGACAGCAACATGAACATGATATTCTTATGGAGGCACAGTGATCATTTTCAGATGGAACTGTTAGCAGCCACAGTGTGCCTGTGACAGGCCAATATTGCAAGGCTTGGAACACTGCTTGCCCAATCAGGATCCAAACAACCAATTTTATAATGCTATATGTGGCGGTGATTAATAAGAATAAAAGTCCTGGTCTGAAAAGCATCCGTACTGTTCTTGCCGGACAGCGTGTAGCGAGTCAGAACCAGCAGTCAATCACTAGCGGGTGAGGGCTCAGAAGCTAACTGCTCAGATGGCTCCAGCTAGCTGTATTTACTACAATGGCTTGCGAAAGTATTCAACCCCCATTTCCTATTTTGTTGCCTTACAATCTGGAATTAAAATAGATTTTGGGGGGTTTTGGATCATTTGATTCACACAACATGCCTACCACTTTGAAGATGCAAAATTCTATTGTGAAACAAGCAAGAAATAAGACAAAAAAACAGAAAACTTGAGCGTGCATAACTATTCAGCCCCCTAAAGTCAATACTTTGTAGAGACACCTTTTGCAGCTGCAAGTCATTTGGGGTATGTCTCGATAAGCTTGGCACATCTAGCCACTGGGATTTTTGCAAAACTGCTGCAGCTCCTTCAAGTTTGATGGGTTCTGCTGGTGTACAGCAATCTTTAAGTCATACCACAGATTCTCAATTGGATTGAGGTCTGGGCTTTGACTAGGCCATTCCAAGACATTTAAATGTTTCCCCTTAAACCACTTGAGTGTTTCTTTAGCAGTATGCTTAGGGTCATTGTCCTGCTGGAAGGTGAACCTCTGTCCCAGTCTCAAATCTTTGGAAGACTGAAACAGGTTTCCCTCAAGAATTTCCCTGTATTTAGCGCCATCCATCATTCCTTCAATGCTGACCAGTTTCCCAGTCCCACAGCATGATGCTGCCACCACCATGCCTCACTGTGGAAATGGTGTTCTCAAGGTGATGAGAGGTGTTGGGTTTGCGCCAGACATAGCGTTTTCCTTGATGGCCAAAAAGCTCAATTTCAGTCTGACCAGAGTACCTTCTTCCATATGTTTGGGGAGTCTCCCAAACGTGTTTGCTTATTAACACCAAACGTGTTTGCTTATTTCTTTCTTTAAGCAATGGCTTTTTTCTGGACACTCTTCTGTAAAGCCCAGCTCTGTGGAGTGTACGGCTTAAAGTGGTCCAATGGACAGATACTCCAATCTCCACTGTGGAGCTTTGCAGCTCCTTCAGGGTTATCTTTGTTGCCTCTCTGATGAATGCCCTCCTTGCCTGGTCTGTGAGTTTTGGTGGGCAGCCTTCACTTGGCAGGTTGTTTGTGGTGCCATATTCATTCAATATTTTAATAATGGATTTAATGGTGCTCTGTGGGATGTTCAAAGTTTTGGATATTTTTGTATAACCCAACCCTGATCTGTACTTCACCACAACTTTGTCCCTGACCTGTTTGGAGAGCTCCTTTGTCTTCATGGTGCCGCTTGCTTGATGGTGCCCCTTGCTTCGTGGTGTTGCAGTCTCTGGGGCCTTTCAGAACAGGTGCATATATACTGAGATCATGTGACAGATCATGTGACACTTAGATTACACACAGGTGGACTTTATTTAACTAATTATGTGACTTCTGAAGGTAATTGGTTGCACTAGATCTTATTTAGGGGCTTCATAGCAAAGGGGTGAATACAAATGCACGCACCACTTTTCCATGTACATTTTTTTTTAATTTATAGAAACAAGTTATTTTCTCATTTCACTTAACCAATTTGGACTATTTTGTCTATGTCCATTACATGAAATCCAAATAACAATCCATTCAAATTACAGGTTGTAATGCAACAAAATAGGAAACATGCCAAGGGGGATGAAAACTTTTGCAAGGCACTGTATGTTTGTTAATCAATTTCCCAGTATGGAATATCTGTCCTGAATAGAAGAGCACCACCCTCACCTGCTTGAATAGCCAACACCAGGCTGGTTATAAAGCACGCCTGACCATTGTGCTGCTGCTACTGAGCATTTCTCCTTCATGTGTACAAAATTGCATTTACAGAAATGCAAAACAATTGGTTTGTCATTCTTCTTTCACTCATTTGGTTGACAATCACATGAACATTGAAAGGTTGGCAGTTTACACTGTATATAACACAAACAGCACTTTCAGGCAAATTTATCAAAGGTTTGTGAAATAGATGTGAATAATAGGCCAATGCATGTTTCTTATTATTTCCGAAAGACCTTTGTGGCCAAAAATCACAAGTGTTCATATCCCATGCTATCAGTGAATGTTTAAAATGGACTCTTCTGATTGAGTCTGATTGCATGAATATGGAGCTGCAGTGATTAGCACAACTCTTGCTCACTTGTGGTCTCAAATGCATGGCTTAACGAATCTGTTAAGTCACCTCAGCAACCTGGAATAGACGGTAGGATCACTGCCATTCTGAAGCAATGACCTCAGAGCCTTATTTCCCTAGAAAGGTTGGACAGTGTGAAGGGGAGTGTTAGTCCACAGTTACTCATTCAAGGGCTATCCCTTATGATCAGGCTCACATCAAAATCATGCTCCATGCTTTTTGGGGATAAATAATTTGACGTTATGAAATATTTATCGAGACAGAATATCAGGTCTGTAGGGTCCTGGATCAAGGAGGGTGCCGCAGGATTCAGAGTGCAGTCGCCACCAGGACAAATAAACAAACACACACACAGATTGTAAACAGATGTGTTCATTGTCATTATTGGCTGCTGTCTATGTCCCAGTTCTAGAATGCGCACCAGTAAGTCGTGTCCACAGTCTGTCTGGGTCTCGGGAAGAGAGCGAGAGAGAGAACACTGCTGGGGTCTTCCCTGCTGCCAGTATGGCAATCACAGCCGACAGAGTCATGGGCCACTGGAAAATGTCAGATGCACATCACACTGTGAATGGAGTCCTCCTATCCTGCTATGAGTGGTTTAAGAATATTGTTACCGGAGATGGTATCGTTTACTAGAAAAAACGATATAATTTAATTTGTTTCATTTGTGCACTATAGATGCATGTCAGTAGTCAAGTTGTTTTGCATGTCAGTAGTCAAGTTTTCAAGATATTGGACTTTCATGAAGCAAAGTGTCACCAGCTACATTATAATTTTGAGTGGATTTTCTCTTTAAGTGATACCATAAAGGTCAAGGGGTTTAGCTTAATATACAATGTTAAGGGATTGGAATTCATTGTCATCACTTCCTTCTTTTTTTATTTTATTTTTTTACTTTGTTTTTATTGTGGAACACAAAGAAAGTAAAGTAAAAGAAGAACAACAACAACAACAAAAAATATCTGGCAGTTACAGTGCACATCATACCTTCATCATGTTATCTTTTGAAATTAGACCATTTCCATGTACGAAATCCATTTTTCCCAGTATTCCTGTCCTCTTTCCTCTTGAATTCTTAAAGCAAAGGTCATACACTCCCTCGCGGTGGGAGGGTCTTTTTGTAGCCATTTCCTAGTGATAGCCTTTTTACTGGCTGCCAGTAGGACCTTCAAGAGGTACTTTTCTCTATTATGCAAGTTAGCAGGTATTTCACCCAAGTACAAAGAAATGAATGTTTGTTCTGTCAAGTCCCATTATTTTCACTATGTTAGATCTTATTTCTCTCCAGTAAATTGCTATTGCAGGACAGATCCAAAAGATATGAGAGTGATCCACCCTCAATAGACCACACTCTCTCCAACAAGGGTGTAGGGAGCCAGTCTGTTTTGATTTCAGTTTAGGTGTTATGAAGAAGCGTGTAACATTCTTCCAACAGAATTCTCTCCATGACCTTGACTTGGTGGAGCTTTGTTGAGTCTCTAATATGTTCAACCATGTTTCATCAGTTATTTTAATGTTGAGTTCCTCCTCCCATTTCTTTTTAATGTAGTTTGTAGAATGTTTTTTTGAGGCTTGGATACCTAAGTAGAGATTTTAAATAGTTTTTTTGCTACTTCCCAAATTGTATGCGTTAGTGAATACTTGGATAATTTTTTTAGGTGTTCGAGGGTCAATCCCTTTTATCTCCCTCAGGAAATAGTGTCGAACTTGTAGGTATCTGTAAAAATCTTCTTTATCCAAGCCATGTTTTTTTACTTAGGTTCTGGAAGTTATCTAGGTCCCCATTCCTTATGATTGTACTGAAAGATGTGATGCCTTTCTGCGTCCATTGTTTAAATATGCAATCCTGAATTGCAGGGATGAAGCTGGGGTCGTATGTGGGCCAACTCAGTAGTTTAACCTCTCTGTCTAAAAGATTTTGCTTAACTACCCTAAACCATGTCTTTAGTGAGAAATTAATCCACTGATTTTGTCTATTGTATATTTATATTACCATGTCATTATTTCCCAATACTGACTGTAAGGGTATCTCTGTCAAAGTAGTCTCGATATCTTTCCATTTGGATTCGTATTCTGAATTGCACCAACACACCAGAGGTCTCAATTGAGCTGACACAAAATAATCTTTTAGGTTTGGTAAGGCCATACCCCCCCCCTGTTTTTTGGTAATTGTAATGTTGTATATCTAATTTTTGGTCTCTTACTTTTCCAGATAAATCTTGATATCCGTTTATCCCATTCCCTGAACTGTTTAGGTAGGATTTCTACGGGCAGTGATTGGAACAAATACAGTAACCTCAGCAGGATGTTCATTTTGATTGTTTCAATTCTACTACTAAGATCTAAGGGAAGTGAATTCCACCTGTCCAGGTCTTCATATATTTTCTTGTTAATGTGATCGTAATTCATGCAATAAAGTTTAGATGTATCTTTTGGTAGATATACTCCAAGATATTTCATGGATGAAGAGGTCCAGTGGACGTTATACCTACTCTTCAGCTCTTCCTGTGGGGTATGATTGTATACTAGGGCTTGGGTCTTGTGTACATTAAGCACATACCCTGAGTATGTTCCAAATGTTTGTAAAATATCCATCAATCTAGGTACGCTTGCGCCTGGGTCTTTAAGGTATAACAGAATGTCGTCAGCATACATGCATATCTTATGTTCACTGCCTCTTATTGTTATTCCCTCTAAAGTTGGGTCCTGTCTTATTGCCTGTGCAGGGGATACTTCCGTTATCGTTATTCTCCAAATAGATGTTCAATTCTGCCTTTATTGATTCTTTGAATGCTGGATCATTCAGCATGCTTGTATTAAGTCTCCATAGAGTATTTCTTGGTTTGCTATCAAGGTGTAGAGTAAGGTAAACTCCGATCTGACAAGTCGCTCTGCCCGATCCTGCAATCCTTAAGCCTATGTCTATCTGCATTGTACATGAAAAAGTAGTCTAACCTGGAGTATTCAGAGCAGTCCTAGATCCTGCAATATTCTATTTAGCTTTTTAGCAACTAGACTCATTTTCCTATTTTGATTTGTGCTGTCCAATTTTGAGTTTAAGATCGTGTTGAAATCCCCTCCACAGATAAGAGTGCCAGAGGTTTCTGTGGCAATTAAATCAAACACCTTCCCGTAGAAGACCATGTCACTCCCTGGGGGTGCGTATACATTAAATAATGTAACTTCCTTGTTGTCCAGTTTACATTTAACAAGTATAAATCTACCCTCCTTGTCTTTTATTTCTGACATAAACTCAAAATTAACTGAATTTGGGATCAAGATTGCAACTCCCCTTCTACCCATTTTGTATGAAGAAAAATAAGTATTCCTGTATCCCATTTTCTTGAGTTTCTCGTGTCCAGGTGTGGATAAGTGAGTTTCCTGCCAGAATAGTATGTCAACTCTCTCCCGTTTCATCTTTGCTATTACCTTACTTCTCTTGATGGCACTCCCCAGTCCATTTACATTGAGACTTATGACCTTAAATTCCCCATGATGCATCGTTACAAATAAAGAAACCCGTGCACCATATCTGCCTGCCTATCATGAGCCTAAAAATGAACAAAAATTCAAGAACAATAATAAAGTAAACCAAAGTGGGAAAATACTTTGGTATTTGGACTCCCATGTCAGAGGACTGTCTCCTGCCTCTGGGGTTTGAGGGGATGAGCCTGTCCGCAGGATGGGCCCCTCGCTCTAATATGAGCGTGGTCATAAACAAGACCTATTGGAACCGAAAATAATGGGGGTGCCTATTTCGTCGCTTATACACATCAGTTAATTACAAGTGTAAACAATATCGGTCATGCGTGCATATCATGAATCCTCCCGTAGGGGAGATATTTTACCTTTTGCAATGTCAACCGTAACAACCCAACGTCTTAACTGCTCACGGTGATTTAATTCTGTTAAATCCGATTCAGTGTATTCCGTCTTCCCGTTGGAAATGCCTGAGTCTCTCTCGAATGTGAACGTCCTCTCACCGAGGTGGTTTCCCTCTTTCTCCATGACTCCACTTGCCGACAAAGATCCATGGGAGAGCCTGCTCGAGTCTTTCCGCCGGTGACGTCGCCTTTCTCCTGGCGGTATACTCCACTGGGATACCCCTCCTCTTCAGGTCCTCAGCCGCCTCGTCTGCATGCTCGTATGTGACCGGGCCATTTTCCAGAAATACCCGCATTTTTGCCGGGAATGGTGTTTGGAAGCAAATACCTTTCTCTTTAAGTGTTTTCTTAATGGGGGTGTATTCTTTCCTTCTTTTCAGTATCTCCCCCGCGTAGTCATGGTCAAAGAACACTCGTCGGCCTTGGAAGCTAACAGGCTTTTTCCAGGTTGCGTGTAAGACTTTCTCTTTGATTGTGAATTTTAGGAACCGTATTACTATGGATCTTGGTGGGGCACGGCTGAGGGGTTTTGAGGTCAGAGCTCGGTGTGCTCTCTCGATTCCCAGGTCAGTGTCGTCTTCAAGTATTTCTTTGAATAGACCCTCCACGAATTTGGGCATAGAGTCTTTTTCTGCGCCCTCTGGTACGTAGTAAAGTCTAATGTTGTTTCGACGTGAGAAACGTTTGAGTTCTGTCACTTTTGCCTGTAGTGCGTGTTGGCTTTTCAGTGACTCTTCAAGTATTTCCTTGACTGTGGAGTTCCATGTGTCCGTTTCCCCAATGCGCTGTTCTGCGTACCCCACTCTTGTAGATATGTTGTGAAGTTCTTCATTGTTTTCCTCGAGTTTCTGGTTAATGTCCTTTTTGAACTCATTTAGTTATTTTCTTACATCTTCTCTGAGTTCCTCTCGTAAGCCTGTGAGCGCCTCGCGCAATTCTTCCTTTATCACCTCACGAAATGAGGGTTCTTTTGCTGCTGCTAGCTTTTTTGCGCTAACATTAGCCATCTCGGTTTCCTCGACGATTATATCTTCGGCTGTCTTGTTACGGGCTGTTGTCGTAGCTCCGCGACCTTTTCCTTTTTTCCCCTTTTCCATTTTTGCGTAAGTTATTATAATGCTCCTAGTAAATATTTGAATTTAGAGGGGAAATACCCAACCCATGTGCAGTGCGAATAACTAGGCAGCCATTTCCTAAGTTGCGTCACCGGAAGCCCTCAACACTTCCTTCTTAAATGACTGAAGGGATGGGACTGCCATGGAGGAATGTCAAAGAAAGTTGGCTGAAGAAGTCATAGAGACATCACTACCCTGCTCTGGGCATGCAAAAGCCTTCTGAGTCTGGCCCTTGGTCAATGTTCTATCATGAACTTTCTTAGTTGAAATACACTTCAAATGTTGTAGCTTTCAGACTCCTTGTATGGTGTTTGTGCTCCAGGCCTGTTTAATAATCCAACCTTATCACCTCTCCTGGGCTCCTTTGAGAAGCTGACAACATTTGGCCCCTGCCCTTAGTTTAGCATTGAGCCTCGGTAAACATGTTTTGTTGTGGGAGACAGCCACATAATTGGTACTTGGCTGTTATCAGTAGCTCGATGAACTTCAATCTCTCTTTTTTATATGTGCTCTTTAAAAGTGTATTTTAGTAAATGTGTTCTTGTAATTGTGAGAACTAAGTCCTTTGACTGAATGCATAAGGTTATTATTGTATAAAAAAATATATGATTCACAGTTTTGAATTTATAGCACATCGCAAAAAATCTAACCATGTTCTTGTTAATAGGGGTGGCAGGTAGCCTAGTGGTTAGAGTGTTGGGCCTGTAACTGAAAGGTTGCTAGATCGAATCCCCGAGCCAACAAGGTAAACATCTGTCGTTCTGCCCCTGAACAAGGCAGTTAACCCACTGTTCCTAGGCAGTCATTGTAAATAAGAATTTGTTCTTAACTGACTTGCCTAGTTAAATTAAGATTTAAAATAATACATTTTGTTTATTTGACTCTCACAATTAACACATTTTATAACTGTGCTGAGATAACGAAACGTAAACGAGGCCTACAGTATATCAACAGGGTTGTCAACCTAAGACCTATCATTATCATTCCTCAAATCCCACATTAGCCCCCGGAGAGTATATTATAAAAAAAGCCCAGGTACGATCCATTTGCTTCCCGGTACCTAATTGCTGAGCTGCTGACCACATCTTCTCTCCTCTCCACTTCTCTCTGGTTCTAAATATAGGCAACGTGGAACGACGACAAGCTAGGTGCTGCTTCCCTGGCATTTAGTGTGATCATGGCAACGGCAGGCAGGCAGTAAGGCAGGTAAGCAGACAGGCAGGCAGGCAGACGGGGAGACAGGGAGACAGGCAGACATGAAGACAGAGAGGCTGGCAGGCAGGCAGGAAGGCACGCAGTTAGGCAGGCAGTAAGAGAAGCAGGTCCGGGATGCAGTAGTGTGGCTACAGTAGAGTCTGGCTACAGTGCTGAGACCTTGTGTTTAATTAGGCCTATTCCCTTGTGCCGCTCCACTGATCTCCACTGAGCAGAGAGAGAGAGGGAGGAAGAGAGGGATGGGTATGTGGGCAAGAGAGAGGGGGGAAGGAGGGGAGAGAAAATGGAGAGAGGAAGACAGAAGAGCGAAGGCATCAGTATGCTGAAGCCAGGAGAGCATACACACAGACAGACAGAGAGACAGACAGACACATATAGCCTACACTACTAAGGTACAAGCACATAGGGCACCGCAATCTTAAATTCACACACATGCGTACACACAAGCACATGCACACCGGCATTATGTGCACATACAGAGAAACACATTTGACAGAAGGAGCATCTGACGATGCTCTCCCAGTGATGCTTTGTGAGGAATTAGCTGACATTACTGCATTATTACAATTATGGCATGATTACATTGGGACAATGTGCTGTCCTCGCACCCCTCTGATCATTCTCTGTCCTCATATACACCCCACCATCCAAATGCTGCATCTGTGTGTGTTTGATATGGAAAAGTTTTGCCATCGTTTGGACGCATTACGAATCTCCCCCTCTCCACTGAATTATTCATACAGCATGCTCCTGCTTAGAGAGATGCTCTATAAAATGTATTATTAATCGAGAAATAAAACATGTACACACTTAAAAGACTGTTTGTGATGTCACACGTCCACGTTGTCTCCGTGCTGCTGTGCTGTTTGTTGCTACCTGCCAAACTTTTAGTTTTCTACTTTTAATAACTGTTTAATCAAAACTCTGCATTTAACAAATTTACCAACGTCTTCATTTTTTCCTTGCTCAACTTTTTCACCCCGGATGCTTTATCTGGACATGGTTCTACAGGAATTCCACCAGTCGAACAAGCTATGTAGTAACATTAATGCAATGCCATCAAATTGCAGTCACTGTACTCATAATATACAGGATAACTATTGCCTTATGGTGAGGATAGCTGAGTTGCAAGCCCAGCTTCAGATGCAATCATTAGGCAAGGGCAATTTAAGTGTAGGAAAGGATGAAACAGTGTCTGTGTCACCAGTAAGTACAGATAGTAATATAAATCCACCCGCACAGTCCCCGCAGCCAGACAATTTTCTCAAGGCTTCTGAAAAGAAATGCTGTCTGCATGCTCAACCGGTGTCGTTCTTTCAGCCGACAGAAACTTTTAGCCGGTTCTTCCCATTAAGCAACGAATCAGAGGCTGAGCCTTCTTCGGTCTCTCCTCCACCGGTTACGGGGTCTTAGTCGCCGAAGCCTCCCACCATTAGCGCTGACAAATTGAAAACCCTAGCCTTTGCCGACTCCATTACCTGCAATATTAGACTTAAAAAGAATCATCCAGCGATCATACATTGTTTACCAGGGGGCAGGGCTAAAGGCTAATCTGAAGATTGTGCTGGCTGAGACTAAAACTGGGGAGTGTAGATGGTATAAGGATATTTTTATCCATGTTGGCACCAACGATGTTTGGATGAAAAGTCAGAGGTCAAGTGCGACATATCTTCAGCGTGTAATTTAGCTAGAAAGATGAGTTGGCATCGAGTAATTGTCTCAGGCCCCCTACTAGTTAGGGGGAGTGATGAGCTCTACAGCAGACTCCCACAACTCAATCACTGGTTGAAAACTGTTTTCTGCCCCTCCCAAAATATAGAATTAGTAGATAACTGGCCCTCTTTCTGGGACCCCCACAAACATTACCAAGTATGGCCTGCTGAGGAGTGACGGACTCCATCCAAGCTGGAGGGGTGCTCTCATCTTATCTATCAACATAGACAGGGCTCTAACTCCTCAAGCTCCACAAGAGATAGGGTGCAGGCCAGGCAGCAGGCTGTTAGCCAGCCTGTCAGCTTAGTGTAGTCTGCCACTAGCACAGTCAGTGTATTCAGCTCAGCTTTCCCCATTGAGACCGCTTCTGTGCCTCGATCTAGGTTGGGCAAAACTAAACATGGCAGTGTTCGATTTAGCAATCTCACTGGAATAAAGACCTCCTCCATTCCTGTCATTATTGAAAGAGATTGTGATAATATCTCACATTTCAAAATAGGGCTATCTAATGTTAGATCCCTCACTTCCAAGGCAGTCATAGCCAATGAACGAATCACTGATCATAACCTTGATGTGATTGGGCTGACTGAAACATGGCTCAAGCCTGATGAATTTACTATGTTAAAAGAGGCCTCTCCTCCTGGTTACTGTCACGGATCCCTCCGGAACTGTCATTACGCACACCTGGTCCCTATTCCCATTTGATTAGTAATTGTATAAGTGTGCCCTTTGTTCACCATTGTCCTGTCGATTATTGTTCCCATGTCCGTTGGTCGTGTTAGTACCTATGCGTTGGTGCAGCTGTTATGCTGCGTGTTTTATGTATTACGGGTATCGTCCTGTGTTGTTCAACATGGTTTACCCTCGCTCTTTTGTTTTGGTACAGCCCAATGTTTTGTATACGTGTTTGGGTGATTTAAAACCCCTTATTGTGTATTCCTGCGCCTGTCTATAAATCCTTTATACCAGCGTGACAGATACACTAGTGACCATATCCCCCACGCATCCCGCAAAGGCGGAGGTGTTGCTAACATTTCCAACAACAAATTTCAATGTACCAAAACAAAAGACAGCGTTTTTGTCTTTTGCGCTTCTAGTCATGATGCAGCCTTGTTTACAGCTTCCTGCTTTACAGAAAATACCAGAGCCCTGAACCAGCAGGGTAGCCTAGTGGTAAGAGTGTTAGATGGCAGGGTAGCCAAGTGTTTAGAGTGTTGGACTAGTAACCAGAAGGTTGCAAGTTCAAATCCCTGAGCTGACAAGGTACAAATCTGTCATTCTTCCCCTGAACAGGCAGTTAACCCACTGTTCCTAGGCTGTCATTGAAAATAATTAAAATTGATATTTTGTGGGTTTGTATCATTTGATTTACACAACATGCCTACCACTTTGAAGATGTAAAATATGTTTTATTGTGACACAAGCAAGAAATAAGACAAAAAACAGAACTTGAGCGTGCATAACTATTCACCCCACTAAAGTCAATACTTTGTAGAGACACCTTTTGCAGCAATTACAGCTGCAAAAATGTCTCTATAAGCTTGGCACATCTAGCCACTGGGATTTTTGCCCATTCTTCAAGGCAAAACTGCTGCAGCTCCTTCAAGTTGGATGGGTTCCGCTGGTGTACAGCAATCTTTAATTAAGTCATACCACAGATTTTCAATTGGATTGAGGTCTGGGCTTTGACTAGGCCATTCCAAGACATTCAAATGTTTCCCCTTAAACCACTCGAGTGTTGCTTTAGCAGTATGCTTAGTGTCATTGTCCTGCTGGAAGGTGAACCTCTGTCCCAGTCTCAAATCTTTGGAATACTGAAGCAGGTTTTCCTCAAGAATTTCCCTGTATTTAGCGCCATCCATCATTCCTTCAATTCTGACCAGTTTCCCAGTCCCTGCTGATGAAAAACATCCCCACAGCATGATGCTGCCACCACCATGCCTCACTGTGGGAATGGTGTTCTCAATGTGATGAGAGGTGTTGGGTTTGCGCCAGACATAGCGTTTTCCTTGATGGCCAAAAAGCTCAATTTCAGTCTGACCAGAGTACCTTCTTCCATATGTTTGGGGAGTCTCCCAAACGTGTTTGCTTATTAACACCAAACGTGTTTGCTTATTTCTTTCTTTAAGCAATGGCTTTTTTCTGGCCACTCTTCTGTAAAGCCCAGCTCTGTGGAGTGTACGGCTTAAAGTGGTCCAATGGACAGATACTCCATTATCCATATTTCCATATACAGTGTTGTAACGATGTGCAAATAGTTAAAGTACAAAATAGAAAATAAATAAACATAAATATGGATTGGTTCACTGGTTGCCCTTTTCTTGTGGCAACAACTCTCTCTCTCTCTACAGCACCTGTTGTCTCGACCTCTGAATGCTCGGCTATGTCTGGTGGGATAAGTGTGTGTGTGTCAGAGCTGTGTGTAAGTTGACTATGAAAACAATTTGGGATTTTCAACACAATGTTTTTTATAAATAGAAGAAGTGATGCAGTTAGTCTCTCCTCAACTCTTAGCCAAGAGAGACTGGCATGCATAGTATTTATGTCAGCCATCTGATTACTATGAAGAGCAGAACGTGCCAGTCTGTTCTGGGCCAGCTGCAGCTTAATTAGGTCTTTCCTTGCAGCACTGGACCACACGACTGGACAATAATCAAGATTAGACAAAACTAGAGCCTGCAGAACTTGCTTTTTGGAGTGTGGTGTCAAAAAATCAGAGCATCTCTTTATTACGGCCAGACCTCTCCCCATCTTTACAACCATTGAATCTATATGTTTTGACCATGACAGTTTACAATCTAAGGTAACGCCAAGTAATTTAGTCTCCTCAACTTGTTCAATAGCCACACCATTCATTACCACATTCGGCTGAGGTCTAGAACTTAAGGAATGATTTGTACCAAATACAATGCAGTTTTAGAGATGTTCAGGACCAGTTTATTTCTGGCTACCCATTACAAAACAGACCGCAACTCTTTGTTAAGGGTTTCAGTGACTTCATTTGCTGTGGTTGCTGATGCGTATATGGTTGAATCATCAGCATACATGGACACACATGCTGTGTTTAATGCGAGTGGCAGGTCATTTGTAAAAATAGAAAAGAGTAGAGGACCTAGAGAGCTGCCCTGCAGTACACCACACTTTACATTTTTGACATTAGAGAAGCTTCCATTAAAAACACATACATTTTTTTCAACAACAGGTCATGGTCAATAATATCAAAGGCTGCACTGAAATCTAACAGTACAGCTTCCACAATCATATTATTATTAATTTCTTTCAACCAATCATCAGTCATTTGTGTCAGTGCAGTACATGTTGAGTGCCTTTCTCTATAAGCATGCTGACTGTCGGTTAATTTGTTTACAGAGGAATGGCATTGTATTTGGTCAAACACCATTTTTTCCAACAGTTTGCTAAGAGCTGGCAGCAACCCTTTAGGTCTGCTGTTAGAACCAGTAAAGGCCGCTTTTACCACTCTTGGGTAGCAGAATTACTTTGGCTTTCCTCCAGGTTTGAGGACAAAGTGCTTCTACATCTGCATTGCTTGACACCATACCCAGCACATTGATCACAGTTTGGCATTAAGCTAGTTCCATTCCACCTGCATAAGAGTAGATGGAATTCAATAAGAATATATGCAAAGTATTGGTGTTTTCTGCTTATGTAAAACTACACTGCTGCGGTTCCCGTAAGGATGTGTGTTTCCCATAGGATGCTGGGGACATACAGTACCTGCCAAAAGTTTGGACACACCTACTCATTCAAGGGTTTTTCTTTGACTATATTTTACATTGTAGAATAATAGTGAAGACATAAAAACTATGAAATAACACATGTAATCATGTAGTAACCGAAAAAGTGTGAAATAAATCAAAATGTATTTTATGTTTGAGATTCTTCAAAGTAGCCACCCTTTGCCTTGATGACAGCTTTGCACACTCTTGGTATTCTGCGGTAACTATGTCAGCCCAGGACCTCCACATCCAGCTTTTTCACCTGCAGGATCGTCTGAGACTGGCCACCCGGAAAGTTGATGAAACTGTAGGTTTGCACAACCAAAGAATATCTGCACAAACTGTCAGAAACCGTCTCAGGGAAGCTCATCTGCGTGCTCGTCATCCTCACCAGAGTCTTGATCTGACTGCAGTTCGTCATCGCAACCGACCTCAGTGGGCAAATGCTCACCTTCGATGGCCACTGGCACGCTAGAGAAGTGTGCTCTTCACGGATTAATCCAGATTTCAACTGTACTTTTCAAATGGCAGACAGCCTGTATGGTCGTTGTGTGGGCGAGCGGTTTGTCAATGTAGTTAACAGAGTGCCCCATGGTGGCGGTGGGATTACGGTATGGGCAGGCATAAACTACAGACAGCGAACACAATTGCACTTTATCTTTGGCAATTTGAATACATAGAGATACCGGGATGAGATCCTGAGGCCCATTGACACGCCAATCTTCCACTGCCATCACCTCATGTTTCACCACGATATTGCACAACCACATTTTGCAAGGATCTGTACACAATTCCTGGAAGCTGAAAATGTCCCAGTTCTTCCATGACTTGCATACTCACCAGACATGTCACTCATTGAGCATGTTCGGGATGCTCTGGTTCGATGTGTCTTCCAGTTCCCGCCAATATACAGCAACTTCTCACAGCCATTGAAGAGGAGTGGGAAAATATTCCACAGGCCACAATCAACAACAGCCTGATCAAATCTATATGAAGGAGATGTGTCGTGCTGTGTGAGGCAAATGGTGGTCACACAAGATAATGACTGGTTTTCTGATCCACGCTCCTATCTTTTAAAAATAAGATATCTGTGACTAACAGATCCAGATCTGTATTCCCAGTCATATGACATCCATAGTTTAGGGCCTATTGAATATATTTCAATTGACTGATTGAACTGTATATGAATTGTAACTCAGTAAAATCTTTGAAATTCTTTCATGTTGTGTTTATATTTTTGTTCAGTGTAAATAAACTCTTACCAGTTCCATATTCAAACAAAGAATGAATCGAGAGGATAGACCCTTGAAAGAATGAATGAGCCAATTTTCCAAGAAGGGCATGATACAGTGTGTAGGGACAATTGAAACCATTGCCAGCACAATTGTTTTTTTATTGAAATCACTTTCACCACAGCATCAAGCCTGGCCCTGGTCAATGTGCAGTTTGCAGCCCAGGTCAGTGGTTGTTCAGATGAACAGCAGCTATAACCCACACCACATAGTGTTCAGATTTGTTGGCTACATGTACACAAGTGCCGTATATGTGATAAATAGATTGCTTGCCGCTCGCTGTCAATAAGTGCATCCATTAAAGTATATTATCAGTTCTTCCCCAGAAGTTCTGAGAAGAGGATTCTGTGATAGACAGTCTCATCATGCTCAAGCACACTGCTAATAGGGAGATTTAGGTGATGGGTGTCACATTGGTACAGTTGAAGTCGGAGGTTTACATACACCTTAGCCAAATACAGTTTTTCACAATTCCTGACTTTTATCCAAGTAAACATTCCCTGTCTTAGGTCAGTTAGGACCACCACTATATTTTAAGAATGTGAAATGTCAGAATAATAGTAGAGAGAATGATTTATTTCAGCTTGTATTACTTTCGTCACATTCCCAGTGGGTCAGAAGTTTACATACACTCAATTAGTATTTGGTAGCATTGCCTTTAATTTGTTTAACTTGGGTCAAAAGTTTCAGGTAGCCTTCCACAACCTTCCCACAATAAGTTGGGTGAATTTTGCCCCATTCCTCCTGACAGAGCTGGTGTAACTGAGTCAGGTTTGTAGGCCTCCTTGCTCACACATGCTTTTTCAGTTCTGCCCACA
Organism: Hucho hucho; assembly: GCA_003317085.1. Lineage (NCBI taxonomy): Eukaryota > Metazoa > Chordata > Actinopteri > Salmoniformes > Salmonidae > Hucho > Hucho hucho. The sequence continues at coordinate 592,299 of QNTS01000592.1, forward strand.
ATTTTTCTATAGGATTGAGGTCAGGGCTTTGTGATGGCCACTCCAATACCTTGACTTTGTTGTCCTTAAGTCATTTTGCCACAACTTTGGAAGAATGCTTGGGGTCAATGTCCATTTGGAAGACCCATTTGCGACCAAGCTTTAACTTTCTGAATGATGTCTTGAGATGTTGCTTCAATATATCCACATCATTTTCCATCCTCATGTAGCCGTCTATTTTGTGAAGTGCACCAGTCCCTCCTGCAGCAAAGCACCCCCACAACATGATGCTGCCACCCCCGTGCTTTACGGTTGGGATGGTGCTCTTAGGCTTCCAAGCCTCCCCCTTTATCCTCCAAACAAAACGATGGTCATTATGGCCAAACAGTTCTATTTTTGTTTCATCAGACCAGAGGACATTTCTCCAAAAAGTACGATCTTTGTCCCCATGTGCAGTTGCAAACCGTAGTCTGGCTTTTTTATGGCGGTTTTGGAGCAGTTGCTTCTTCCTTGCTGAGCGGCCTTTCAGGTTATGTCAATATAGGACTCGTTTTACTGTGGATATAGATACTTTTGTACTTGTTTCCTCCAGCATCTTCACGAGGTCCTTTGCTGTTGTTCTGGGATTGATTTGCACTTTTCGTACCAAAGTACGTTCATCTCTAGGAGACATAACGCGTCTCCTTCCTGAGCGGTATGACGGCTGCATGGTCCCATGGTGTTTATACTTGCGTACTATTGTTTGTATAGATGAATGTGGTACTTCAGGCGTTTGGAAATTGCTCCCAATGATGAACCAGACTTGGATGATTTCTTTTGATTATCCCATCATGTCAAGCAGAGAAGCACTGAGTTTGATGGTAGGCCTTGAAATACATCCACAGGTACACCTCCAATTGACTCAAATAATGTCAATTAGCCTATCAGAAGCTTCTAAAGCCCTTACATCATTTTCTGGAATTTTCCAAGCTCTTTAAAGGCACAGTCAACTTAGTGTATGTAAACCTCTGACCCACTGGAATTGTGATACAGTGAATTATAAGTGAAATAATCTGTCTGTAAACAGTTGTTGGAAAAATTACTTGTGTCATGCACAAAGCAGATGTCCTAACCGACTTGCCACAACTATAGTTTGTTAACTTCTTAGGGAGTGGTGGGGCGCTAACCGTCACCTCGGGAGCCACTCCCTAAGAAGTTAACAAGACATTTGTGGAGTGGTTGAAAAACGAGTTTTAATGACTCCAACCTAAGTGTATGTAAACTTCCGACTTCAACTGTAAAGGGATCGGCAGACAGACGAAGAAATGCGTAATAGGTTTTTTTTTTACCCAAATTATAGCGTGCCTTGTGAAGACACGGGGACGAAGACCAAACAAACACGTATACAAAACACAGGGTTGAGACCCAAACAAAAGAGCGAGAAGTACCTAAATACACAAGGTCACAATGATACCACATGGGACGAGACCCGTAATCATCTACCCAAAACACACGGCTTGAAAGCCAAAACACAGCATATGAAGTCATATGACCAACGGACATTGGAACAATAATCGACAGCCCAATGGTGAAAGAAAGGGCACATTTATGCAAATACAATCAGTGAGGTTCATAGGAGCATGTCAAATTGTGTGTCAAATAAAAGCTAAGAGGCTATATTTTTGAGAAATTAAGGGATATATAAATGTTTCAATCATTTTCAATCCTACAAATCAGTAATGAGCAAAGAATTGAAGAAATTGTACCTTTCCTCTCATCTCTAACTATCAGGAAGCCTGAAAGAACACACTGAGTGGGTGGGGAGCTTATATTCATGAGCTTGCCTTGACTGACAGCTCTTTGAAACACCCTCAAAGTCATTGCCAGGTAATAAGGTAAACAATGGGCCACATGTCATTCCGAGCTTAAATAGTATGCCTCATTTTATCTGCAAAATGCTCTCATGGTCAACAGAGCTTATCATGGACTGTTGGAGATCAGACAAACTGAAGCATTTCTATTTTTTAGTAACAAACTTACAGATTACAGTTCACTGACACTTCTTCACAAGAATAAGTAAAGCCTGAGTCACCTTAGAAGCTTAGATATGGGAATGTACATGAAAACAGTGTACAATAAGTTTACTGGTGCCTCTGCATTAGCATTATACATGACTATGCTCAGAATTGTGTATATATTGATCAGACATTTATTTGATAATTTACAATAGGCCAGCACAGCCAAAATATTGATAAAATAAAATGTTATTTGTCACACACGCCGAATACAACCTGAAATGCTTATTTACAAGCCCTTAACCAACAATGCAGATTTTTTTTAAAGTAGGTAAGAACATATTAGATTTAAAAAATAAACTATTATTAACTAAGAATAAAAAAAAGTTACACAATAAAATAACAATAACGAAACTATCTATAGGGGGTACCGGTATCGAGTCAGCTTGCGGGGGTACAGGTTAGTCGAGATAATTGAGCTAATATGCACATGCAGGTAGGGGTAACATGACTATGCATAGATAATTAACAGCGAGTACCACAGTTGAGGCTGCTGACGTTGTCATGTCGGTGTGTGTAGCTGGTGCATAAAGTCAGGCACAGGAGAGCAGAGATAAGTGAACAACGTAGGTTACTCCGAAAGCACAAAGTAAACAATATACAGCCGTGTCCAAAATAACGGTAATACAATTACCATGGCCGAAAATACCAGTACGAAAAGTACCGACAAATAACAAAAATAACAATCACGCACACAAACATGGGGGAACCAGAGGGTTAAATACACAAACAAGTAATTTGGGAATGAAAACCAGGTGTGTGGAAAACAAAGACAAAACAAATGGAAAATGAAAAGTGGATCGGCGATGGCTAGAAGACCAGTGACGTTGACCGCCGAACGCCGCCCGAACAAGGAGAGGGACCGACTTCGGCGGAAGTCGTGACAGTACCGCCCCCCCTTGACGCGCGGCTCAAGCTGCGCACCGACACCGGCCTCGGGGACGACCCAGAGGGCAAGGTGCAGGGCGATCCGGACGGCGATGGTGGAACTCCCGCAGAATTGAAGGGTCCAACACGTCTTCCTCCGGCACCCAGCATCTCTCCTCCGGACCATACCCCTCCCACTCCACGAGGTACTGAAGGGCTCTCGCCCGACGCCTTGAGTCCAGAATGGACCGAACTGCATACGCCGGGGCCCCCTCAATGTGGGGGGGGGCGGAGGAACCTCCCGCACCTCAGACTCCTGGAGTGGACCAGCCACCACTGGCCTGAGGAGAGACACATGGAACGAGGGGTTAATACGGTAATCTGGGGGAAGCTGTAACCGGTAACAAACCTCGTTCAGTCTCCTCAGGACTTTAAAATGGTCCCACAAACCGCAGGCCCAGCTTCCGGCAGGGCAGGCGGAGGGGCAGGTTTCGGGTCGAGAGGCACTGCGGTGACGGTCTGCACTGGCTTTCTGGCGCATCACGGCCCGCTGAAGGTGAACATTAGCGGCGTCCCATGTCTCCTCCACACGCCTAAACCAGTCATCCACCACAGGAGCCTCGATCTGGCTCTGATGCCAAGGTGCCAGAACCGGCTGATACCCCAGTACGCACTGGAAGGGAGAGAGGTTAGTGGAGGAGTGGCAGAGCGAGTTCTGGGCCAACTCTGCCCAGGGCACGAACGCTGCCCACTCCCCCAGCCGGTCTTGGCCATAAGACCTCAGAAACCTACCCACATCCTGGTTAACTCTCTCCACCTGCCCGTTACTCTCGGGGTGAAAACCCGAGCTAAGGCTGACAGAGACCCCCAGACGTTCCATGAACGCCCTCCAAACCCTCAACGTGAACTGGGGACCTCGATCAGACACTATGTCCTCAGGCACCCCGTAGTGTCGGAAGACGTGTGTAAATAGGGCCTCCGCAGTCTGTAGGGCCGTAGGGAGACCGGGCAAAGGAAGGATACGGCAGGACTTAGAAAACCAATCCACAACAACCAGGATCGTGGTGTTACCCTGTGAGGGAGGAAGTCTGGTTATGAAATCCACCGACAGGTGCGACCACGGCCGTTGTGGAATGGGTAAGGGTTGTAACTTCCCTCTGGGCAGGAGCCTAGGAGCCTTGCACTGGGCGCACACTGAGCAGGAGGAAACATAAACCCTCATGTCCTTAGCTAAAGTGGGCCACCAGTACTTCTCACTAAGACAGCGCACCGTCCGACCGATGTCGGATGACCAGAGGAGGGTGACGTGTGGGCCCAATAGATCAAACGGTCGCGGACAGCAGACGGAATGTACAGACACCCAGCTGGACACTGGATGGGACTGGGCTCTGCACATAGCACCCGCTCGATGTCCGCGTCCAGCTCCCACACTACCGGTGCCACCAGGCAGGAGGCTGGGAGTATGGGGGTGGATGGGGCGGCAGGTAGCCTAGTGGCATTGGACTTGTAACCGGAGGGTTGCAAGTTCGAATCCCCGAGCTGACATGGTAAACAATCTGTCGTTCTGCCCCTGAACAAGGCAGTTAACCCACTGTTCCCCGGGCGCCGAAGACGTGGATGTTGATTAAGGCAGCCCCCTGCACCTCTCTGATTCAGAGGGGTTGGGTTAAATGCGGAAAACACATTTCAGTTGAAGGCATTCGGTTGTACAACTGACTTATAATGGTGACTTTGACTTTGACTGACTTTGACTTTGATCCATGGGGCGCTCCTCTGTTTCATACATCCGGGACAGTGAGTCTCCCTTCGTGTTCTGGGAACCTGGTCTGTAAGAAACGGGTAAAAAACATGGCCCACCTTGCCTGGCAAGGGTTCAGTCTCCTCGCCGCCCGGATGTACTCCAGATTGCGGTGGTCAGTCCAGATGAGAATAGGGTGTTTAGCCCCCTCAAGCCAATGTCTCCACGCCTTCAAAGCCTTGACAACAGCCAACAACTCCTTGTCCCCCACTTCATAGTTTCGCTCCGCCAAGGCTGAGCATCTTCGAGAAGAAGGCACAGGGGCGGAGCTTTGGTGGCGTACCCGAGCGCTGACAGAGCACGGCTCCTATCCCAGCCTCTGACGCGTCCACCTCCACTATGAACGCTAAAGAGGGATCCGGATGAGCCAGCACGGGAGCCGAGGTAAACAGAGCCAGCAGGTGACCAAAAGCCCTATCCGCCTCAGCCGACCACTGCAGATGCACCGGTCCCCCCTTCAGCAGTGAGGTAATGGGAGCCTCTACCTGACCAAAACCCCAGATAAACCTCCGGTAGTAGTTGGCAAACCCTAGAAACCGCTGCACCTCCTTTACCGTGGTGGGAATCGGCCAATTACGCACGGCTGAAATGCGGTCAGTCTCCATCTCCACCCCTGAAGTGGAAATGCGGTACCCTAGGAAGTAGACGGATGTTTGAAAGAACAGACAATTCTCAGCCTTGATGTACAGGTCATGCTCCAACAGTTGACCAAGCACCCTGCGCATCAGGGACACATGCTCGGCGCGTGTAGCAGAGCATATCAGAATGTCATCAATATACACCACTACACCCTGGCCGTGCAGGTCCCAGAAAATTTTGTCGTCAAAGGCCTGGAAGACTGATGGAGCATTCATCAACCGGTACGGTATGACGAGGTACTCATAGTGCCCTGAGGTGGTACTGATAGCCGTCTTCCACTCGTCTCCCTCCCGGATACGCACCAGGTTGTAAGCTCTCCTGAGATCCAATTTGGTGAAGAAGCGCGCCCCGTGCATTGACTCTATCGCACTGGCTATGAGAGGTAGCGGGTAACTGTACCACAGTGATCTGATTGATACCTCGATAGTCAATACACGGACGCAGACCTCCATCCTTCTTCACAAAAAAGAAACTCGAGGAGGCAGGTGAAGTGGAGGGCTGAATGTACCCCTGACCCAGGGATTATGAGACATATGTTTCCATAGCCGCCATGTCCTCCCGCGACAGGGAATACACGTGACTCCTGGGAAGTGCTGCGTCTACCAGGAGGTTTATCGCACAATCCCCCCGTCGATGGGGTGGTAATTGAGTCACCTTCTTCTTACAGAAGGCGAGAGTCAAATCAGAATATTCGGGGGGAATGCGCACGGTGGAGACCTGGTCTGGACTTTCCACCGTAGTAGCACCAACGGAAACCCCTAAACACCTCCCGAGCACTTTCGTGACCACCCCGTGAGAACCCTCTGTTGCCACGAAATAATGGGGTCATGACAAGCCAACCAGGGTAGGCCCAGCACCACAGGAAACACAGGAGAATCAATAAGGAAGAGACTAATTCTCTCCTTGTGACCCTCCTGCGTCACCATGCCCAGTGGAGCGGTGGCCTCCCTAATTAACCCTGACCCTAATGGACGACTATCTAAGGCGTGAACTGGAAAGGGCATATCCACTGGAACAATGGGGATCCCTAAACTATGGGCAAATTATCTGTCAATGAAATTCCCAGCTGCGCCTGAATCTACGAGCGCCTTATGCTGGGAATGCGGGAAAAACTCAAGAAAATGTATGTACAAAAGCATGTGTGCAACAGAGGTCTCTGGGTGAGCATGGTGTCGACTCACCTGGGGTGACGCGAGAGTGCCATGCCTGCTGCCTCGACTCCCAGAGGAACCTCTCCAGCACCGACCGGCAGTGTGCCCTTTGCGGCCACAGATGGTGCATGGAATGGCACCTCCTCCGTTCTCCCTAAGTGCAGCACCTCCCAGCTTGGAGCAGTGGTGCTGGGGGATGGAACCGACAGACCCCGATCTGGACGTCCGCGTGGAGCCAGCAGGTTATCCAACCGAATGGACAGGTCCACCAGCTGGTCGAAGGTGAGAGTAGTGTCCCTGCAGGCCAAATCCCGACGGACGTCCTCGCGCAAACTGCAACGGTAGTGATTGATCAGGGCCCTGTCGTTCCATCCTGCGCCGGCGGCCAGGGTCAGGAAGTCCAAAGCGAACTCTTGTGCATTCCTCGTCCCCTGCCTCAGGTGGACGAGACGTCGAAAACTGGTCCAGCACCACTTCTCCTTCTCCCCACACGGCGTTAGCCCACTCCAGGCCTTCCCATCATACTCCCTAGGAAGGGTGAGACGAATCCCACTGGGACCGGGTGAAGGAGGGGTGAGTAGTGGTGAACTTGGTTGTGCTGGTGGAGGCGCTGGAGGAACTCCTCTTCTCTCCCAGCGATCCAAGCTCTGAAGAACGCGGTCCATGGCGGTGCCGAGATGTTGTAGCATGCTGCTGGACGCGCTCCTCGACCCCTATTACAGGGGTATCTGCTCCTGCGGACTCCATAAAGTGGGTGTGTGATTCTTTCATGTCGGTGTGTGTAGCTGGTGCATAAAGTCAGGCGCAGGAAAGCAGAGATGAGTGAACAACGTAGGTTACTCCGAAAGCACAAAGTTAACAATATCCAGCCGTGTCCAAAATAACGGTAATACAATTACCATGGCCGAAAATACCAGGCCGAAAATACCAGTACGAAAAGTACCGACAAATAACAAAAATAACAATCATGCACACAAACATGGGGGAACCAGAGGGTTAAATACATGAACAAGTAATTTGGGAATGAAAACCAGGTGTGTGGAAAACAAAGACAAAACAAATGGAAAATGAAAAGTGGATCGACGATGGCTAGAAGACTGGTGACGTCGACCGCCGAACGCCAACCGAACAAGGAGAGGGACCGACTTCGGCGGAAGTCGTGACAGACATATAATAATGTCTGGAACAGAGCAATGGAATGGGATACCATTCCAACGATTCCGCTCCAGCCATTACCACGAGCCTGTCCTCTACAATTAAGGTGCTACCAACCTCCTCTGGAGTACCGGCAGCGTACAAAAGGTGGTCAACATGAACACTCATGAGAAATTAAGATGAGAAAGAATGGTGAGACATCATTTGACATAAAAAGTGTGCAGGACCCCAATGATATGTACAATTTGGAACACTCAACTCCCGTCCGAATGCTTGAAAAAAACAATACAAAGTAACATTTGATATCATATCACATAAAAATGTATAGAAATTACTACAGAAATTGATGGGGAGGGGAGTGGGAGAGGATGGAGACCCATGTACCCTGTTTCAATCAAGCAGGCTTCAGTCACCCACGAGATTGAAGCGGGAGACAAATCCAGCTAAGGCCTCCTCCATGTCAGGCCTCTCACACTGGGCAGACAGGGGTCCTGGGATGGACAGCTCACGCTGCTTCCCCACATACGGTGCTGGATTAAGGATGGTGCCAGGTTCCTTCCAGATGTGACGCTTGGCATTCAGGCCGAAGAGTTCAATCTTGGTTTCATCAGACCAGATAATCTTGTTTCTCATGGTATGAGAGTCCTTTAGGTTCCATTTGGCAAACTCCAAGCGGGCTGTCATGTGCCTTTTATTGAGGAGTGGCTTCCGTCTGTCCACTCTACCATAAAGGCCTGATTGGTGGTGCTGCAGAGATGGTTGTCCATCTGGAAGGTTCTCCCATCTCCACAGAGGAACTCTGGAGCTCCGTCAGAGTGACCATTGGGTTCTTGGTCTCCCCTGATTGCTCAGTTTGGCCAGGTGGCCAGCTCTAGGAAGAGTCTTGTTGGTTCCAAACATCTTCCATTTAAGAATGATGGAGGCCATGGTGTCCTTGGGGACCTACAATGCTGCAGAAACGTGTTGGCACCCTTCCCCAGATCTGTGCCTCGACACAATCCTGTCTTGGAGCTCTACGGACAATTCCTTCTACCTCATAGCTTGGTTTTTGCTCTGACATGCATTGCCAATTGTGGACCTTTCCAAATCATGTCCAATCAATTGAATTTACCACAGGTGGACTTCAATCACGTTGTAGAAACATCTCAAGGATGATCAATGGAAACAGGATGCACCTGAGTTCAATTTCGAGTCTCATAACAAAGGGTCTGAATACTTATGTAAATGTGATACTGCTTTTACTTTGTCATTATGGCGTATTGTGTGTAGATTGATGAGGGAACAAAACAGTTTAATACATTTTGGGAAAAGCCCCGGACCTCTCCGCCGTTCCCACGGAATACCACGACCTCCGGTAGGTTATCAGCAAGGCCAGTGCCACCTTGCTTCCTCCGCATTGGCCCTATGACTGCACCATTGACCTTCTCCCGGGCACTACACCGCCTCGAGTGTGGCTTTATTCCCTGTCAGGTCCGGAGACCAAGGCAATGGAGACGTACATCACCTCAATCACCTCTCCCAAGGTCCAATTCACCTCTCCCAATGTTCGGCCCAAGACCAGAAACTGCATCCCTGCGCTTTCCTCTCCCATCGTCTCAACACCACGGAAAGGAATTACGACATGGGTAACCGAGAACTACTTGCGGTGAAGATGGCGTTGGAGGAGTGGAGGCACTGGTTAGAGGAGGCGGAACACCCAGCTCATGGTGCAGCACATCTTCTGGATCCATGGACTTCTGGTGGACATGGTCTCCGACCCTGGTCCTCAGTTCTCGTCCCGGTTCTGGTAGCCGCTCTGCACACTCATTGGGTTGTTGGCCATTCTGTCCTCCGGGTAGAAGAGGGATGGCTGCCAGTCTCTTTGTGCCCAGTGGCATCAAAGTTCATTAGAATACTGTGGGCACGAAGGATGGCTGGAGAAATTAGGAGAGATGGCAATGAATAAACAAAGAGAACATGATTAGAGGTGCAGAGCGAAAAGGACACTGTAGAGGTTGAGGGGAGGGTTCAGAAAGGAAAAGTTTTCAAACAAAATGTTTCTCTGCTATTGTTGGTGATGTTGAAATGTACTAGGTATCCAATTAATTTGCATAAATGACATTCCATGGTCTGATACTGTTGTGTTATGTCTGCTTGCACAGTAATGGTCATATTGACTGATGGCCACGTGGCTTAGCTAAATGCATGTAATCTACTTGTACTGCATAAGCTACAGTGTCAAATAATAATTATACAGAACAAGCTTATAATCATCTGAAAAACACACCAACAAACATATTGCATAATTTTACAGAGGCCGTTTGTTAGAACGTTAAGTGCTAACCCCATTGCACCACTGTAATCTCCCTGACAAGTAACAACCATCCATTCTGTGTCATATTCATCGGGCCAATCTGGCTACTTACATAATTACCACATGACATGACTTCTTGCTTGCCCAGCCACCACTAAGGGAGGGAGGGAGGTAGGGAGGAAGATCTCTGACACTCACACTGTGTCATTAGATTGTGAGTAGAGGCAAAGTTTAGGAGATCAACTCTGTGTTAAGTCGTAATGTTTTTTAATAGGGATGATGGGAGAGAGGGAGAATGAGGAATAGAGAGAGGGAGAGAGGAGGCGGGCAGTAATGAAATGGAGTCCGTTAACAAAGTTGCAAGTGTCGACAGTAGACTACAGCAGTCCATTTGATATACTTTATTGTCTTTGTTGAAATGCGACAATTGCTATGACTGTAGGTGTGTGTGTGTGTGTGTGTGTGTGTGTGTGTGTGTGTGTGTGTGTGTGTGTGTGTGTGTGTGTGTGTGTGTGTGTGTGTGTGTGTGTGTGTGTGTGTGTGTGTGTGTGTGTGTGTGTGTGTGTGTGTGTGTGTGTGTGTGTGTGCGTGCGTGTGCATACGTATTGTGTATGAAGGGGTGGTGGCTTGAAAATACAGTACAGCGGATGTGCTCTGGACACGTCTGGGTCGGTTCCACACTCGGATTAAAAGCTAATTGTTTCTCTTCAATCCCTTCATATATTAATTAAAGGGCTGCTCAGGAATGCGTGGCAACTGTACTGAGACCCAATTATTCCCCCCAATTTTCCCGGAACAATGTTCTAGAACAACCCCCCTCTACCCCTCCTACACCCCCTAGTTCTTGGGTGTCAGGCTAGGTCTCTGAACTATTTGGTTTGTCTGTACTGAGGTGCTTTCCCACAATGCCCCAGATCCATCATCACAGGGCCATTGAGGCACATTGTGCTCATCCATTAAGTGTATCTACTGTATGGTGAACACTCACAAAGGGGCAGCTTGAAGAGGGTCAGTCAGTGGTGCGTGGGCCACGGCCACCATAAATCTGGTTCGGGCCAGCACTGAACCTCCCTTGTGCTCAGATAATGGCGCTCTAATCGCTCGTACCACTTCATGGGTGGGACAAGGGGGTGCAGAGAGCATTACTCATTTGTTTCCAAGCCCAGTCCAATGAGCCCGAACTAATAACCCCCACTTTTTGTATTTTCCTATCTGAAAGTGTTTCAGTCAGCTAGAACAAAGCACAAATTGGCCAACTATTTTAACTAAAGACACTTTGCTTGTCAAGACATGGATATTAATCTACGTCCATATTCCACCCACTGCAGGCCAGCGATAATATCCATATGAATAATATATGGATACTCACAGAGCACTGTGAGGGATGGTCAACCCTGCTTCTACCTGCTCCACCGGTGTATCCAAAATGCCACAACGGGCTCTCGTCGAAAGTCTTGAATGGAGAATAGGGTGCCATTTCGGACCACTCCCTGGCCGGATTAGAATGGATCTCATTGTTCCTTCAAGCTGAAGTGAAGCAGAACATTCCTCCTCACATCCCTGCCTCTCCTGTTGTCTAACAGCTGGAGCTTCAGATGCAGCCCAGAGACCTGCAATTTTAATGCCTCCATAAAGCAGAGATGATCTTCCTGGCAGTAAATTCATATCATAAATAAATAAAGTCCTCCTAGTCATTATAGGCTAGTAATTGGTTCCTGTATGACTGTGGTGGGACCTGGTTGTTTACAGTGTGTATTAACCCTACAGCAACATTTTAGAGTGCACTGCACATTGTACTCCAATGTAGCAGATGTCATACATTTTAGACATTTAGTTCCAATGTATCATATCCTCCTATGGCAAGTGTACTGTGTCCTTCTGCCATAGCAATAAAGGGAAACCACACATTAGGATTTGAATTATCGGGGTATAATTGTCTGGCACGTCTGGCAAAGTGAGAAGACACAGGGTCATCCATCATTATCAATACACATGTCCACAGGATCAATACATCACCATCACAACAAAATAGCCAAAACACAGAAACATTACAGAGATAAACCACAAATAAAACCCTGCTTTGAGCTCCTTGTTTATAGGTTTACCGTTGACTATCCATCTATGTTGCCTGTTGTTGAACATTGTTTTAAGTTTAATGTTTTTAACCAGTAGGACCTTTGTATGCGGAGACATTTCCTATGCAGCATTGCCATGCAGGTACTTTTGTCCCACTAATATGCCTGCCGGGGGCCATTGGGATGGCCAATTGCCCAGTGTTTTGCGATATGGCCTGAATTACTGCAAGGGGCTATGCATAGAATGCCTAATCCGAGCCAATTGATTTACATAGCTAGACTCTCACCTGCCTGCAGATTTCTTCCTCACACAGAACCCTCTTATAGTGAATCGTGGGCAGATCCAGTTCACTCAGAACCTCTCTCAACGGAGTCATAAGGGCCGTATTCATTACGCCAATTCTGTTGCAAAACGTTTCTTAAACGGAAGCAAACGGAACGAAACAGGGAGGGACCTACCTGAATTTGTCCAATAGAAACACATTTTTGTTTTCCGTTTTGCAACTGTTTGGAATAACGATTACACCTCAGGTTTTATCTCACATACGGATACCTACACATCACTCCCATTGGTTGGTTGCTGGTTGGTTGGTTCCCCAAGCACAGGCAATGGAGCCCCACGATTCCTGGCCAGTGACCATGCCAACTAGACCACAAACAGGAGAGTGTACTGTAGTATGCCTCACTGTTGTCTCCTGATGCTTAGGGATGCCAGAACTGTGGGATTGAGGAGACCAATGCCAGAAATAAGGAGATGAGTTTCAAAAGACCCCACCCCACCTGCATCCATATGGTTGATGAGTCCACTGAGACTGGACCAAGTAAAGTGTTTATGAGCCATCTATTCATCCTGCCAAATAATGAAATACTGTTTAAGACTGTAATGGATAGACAATGAAGCCCGGAGTACCTTATGGAGTACCTTATGGTCTTTTGATCAATCGTTTAACAGATCATGAGCACGTGCACATTATCATTATCTTTTTTTAAAACATTTTCTGTTTGACACGATTTCTCAATAACATGATTTTTTTGACAGATCAAAACATGCTCCATTATGCAACTGTTCCATGACTATGTAATTACTCCCAATTATTATCATTTATGAATACAGTATAAGTATCTTACAGACAGTGAAGTATCTGACAGACAGTAGTATTATACATTCGGTATGTATAATAATAATTCAGATAATGTGTAAACATGGACGCCATCCTAAATAAAGGTGTGCTCAATGATCAACAATGATTTAGATTAGAAGTTTAAAAGTCACATATACAGGGTTGCAGGTGTAATTACAGGGTACAGTGAAAATCTTAAGGGGTGGGATGTTCCCCAATGCTAGAAGGGTGTCCTGAGTGAAAAAGTTGCTAAATATATTTTATTGAAATCTATTCACTCTCAAGTTGAAAGAGCATGAGTGGGACTAGTGGCTTTAAACACGTGCTTTTCATAAAGGAAACATTAGATAAAAACTGGGTAGGCTATTCAGAATTTCATACCACCCTGTTGATGAAGAATAGGCAGTACAGTACAAGTACAGAATATAATTATTTCATCATTCGCTAACAATGTATTGATATTTGATATGGGCCTCACCTTCCACCTGCACTGCTGACACAAAATGTCTGACGCGGTGTGACCTGTAGCTTCTCTGTGACTGATTAGGCTAGTCAAATGGCTGGCTGGTAACTGTCTGACAGCATCACCATAATTAGCCACTGTAGAATGAGGAGCCAAGGAAACTGGAACACGGTTTCATCTTCACCACCCAAACCCACAGCTATACAATGAAACTAATCAACCATGTGTGTCAGGAAGTAGATAACAGACACTGAGTGGGAGAGAGAGATGGAGGGAGAGGGAGAGCATGAGAAATAGAAAGTGAGAGACAGGAGAGTCAGGGGTTCGTGTGTCATTATAAGGTGAGATTGATTGCGGCGTCCTGCCAATGATGGTGTTGAATTAGCATCAAGGAACATCATGGGTAACAAGACTGAGCCATCACCGTCATCACCACCACAACCACCAACACCATGGCTTTACACCTCTGGGGCTTCAGTGTAGGCAGATTCAGTCCTGCTGAATTCTCGATTATTCTACTAATTCTACTAATGCAGAAATGGATAGTTGTTTTTAGGCTATAGAGAAAAATCCTCATCAATCTACACACAATACCCCATAATGACAAAGTGAAAACAGGTTTTTAGACATTTAGCAAATGTATTACAAATTAAAAACAGAAATACCTTGTTTAAATAAGTAATTAGACCCGTTACTCAGTACTTTGTTGAAGTACCTTTGGCAGCGATTACAGCGATTATTGTCATAGACTGTTCTCTCTGCTACCACACGGCAAGCGGTACAGGAGCGCCAAGTCTAGTTCCAAAAGGCTCCTTAACAGCTTCTACCCCCAAGCCATAAGACAGCTGAACAATTAATCAAATGGTCACCCGGACTATTTACATTGACCCCCCTTTTGTTTTTACATTGCTGCTACTCGTTGTTTATTATCTGTGCATAGTCACTTTAGCCCTACCTATATGTACATTGACGCACATTGACTCTGTACCTCCAGTATATAGCCTTGTTGTTATTTTATTGTGTTACTTTTTATTTTGGAATTTACTTTATTTGGTAAATATTTTCTTAACTCTATTTCTTGAACTGCATTGTTGGTTGAGGGCTTGTAAGTAAGCATTTCACGCTAAGGTCTACACCTCTTGTATTCGGCGCATGTGACAAATAAAATTGGATTTGATTGTAAACATACTCATCGTATATTTTTCAGGCATATTGTAACATTTCAAGGCAGTTCAAATCAATTTTACATCAAAGCATATTTTATCAACAGACTTGAGATGGTGGTGTGTATAGCTAGTAAACTGGTATCTTCATTTAGATAAGAGGACCACTGTGATGCCTGATCTATTATATAAAAAAAAAAATCTATAAAAAGAAGAAAAACAAAGTGAGATTGTTTTGAAATGTTAGTATGTTAATCAAGTGAGGAACAATAAACTTGATTTTAATTTAACCGTCATATTGTAGATTTCCTTGAAAATATACAGTAACAGTCATAAGTTTGGACACACCTCATTCCAGTGTTTTATTTTTACTGTTTTCTACATTGTGGAATAATAGTGTAGACATCAAAACTATGAAATGACACATATGGAATCATGTAGTAACCAAAAAGTGTTATAAACAAATCAAAATATATTTGAGATTTTTCAAAGTAGCCACCCTTGCCTTGATGACAGCTTGGCACACTCTTGGCATTCTCTCAACCAGCTTCATGAGGTAGTCACCTGGAATGAATTTCAATTAACAGGTGTGCCCTGTTAAATGTTTTGTGGAATTTCTTTCCTTCTTATTGCGTTTGAGCCAATCAGTTGTGTTGTGACAAGGTAGGGGTGGTATACAGAAGATAGACCTATTTGGTAAAAGACCAAGTCCATATCTTAGCAAGAACAGCTCGAATAAACAAAGAGAAAGGACAGTCCATCATTACTTTAAGACATGAAGGTCAGTCAATCCGAAAAAATGTCAAGAACTTTGAAAGATTCTTCAAGTGCAGTCGCAAAAACCATCAAGCACTATGATGAAACTGGCTCTCATGAGGGCCGCCACAGGAAAGAATTACCTCTGCTGCAGAGGATAAGTTCATTATACAAAGATGGCACCGACAGACATGGCAGCTCTTCTTCTAGCTCCTAAGCAACTTTGCAGTGTTATGTTTTTTGTGTGTTATTTCTTACATTATATGCCCAGAATGGGTGTTATTATATACAGCCAGAAATAACTTTTGGATATCAGAGCGGCGGTAACTCACCAGCATTATGACCAGGAATACGACTTTCCAAATTTGATCTTTTGTTCGTACCCCCCAGGGCAATTTAGCCCTTGTGTTGTCTTAAGGGACAAAAATGACCCGCCACTATGTTTAACAGCAGAGAAAACCCCCTAAATTATATATTTTTTAACTTGATGACTTTCCCTAGAGTGACCCCAACATTAGAAAAAGTGAAACATCGCCTTTGTCCATATTTCCAAGAAAGCTGTACACCACCAGGGTACAAAGATTGTCTTAGGGGCATTTTTGACCCGGCAGTTATACAATTATTTACACACCACAAAAACCACAAAGACACAAACACACACACACACACACACACAATGAGAAATTGAGATTATGTGTGCTACTGATTGAACTCACATGACTCAAGTTCACCGACAAAATAAAAAAAATCGGACAAAATAAAAATTGATTGAAAGCATTGTTTACTAATGGGGAATGCAGTCAGCGGCTATAAAGGTGCTGCAGATGACAGTCCCCCCAGTTCTCTCTTTGCTGAAGCCATGAGTGCACGTTTCAGTGCCCAACAGGAGGAACAAGAGAACAATGATTTAGAAGAGGAGGAGGTATCTGAAGAAGATGGGGAAGAATACAACCCAGAGCACGATGCATCATCTTCCGATGAAGAAGAAATCCCCCAAGCTGAAAGAGACATTTTTGTCAAAGAACAGCAAAATAACATGGTCCTTGTCACCATATGTGACTCACCACCTGGATTGGGTCTTATGTATCAACATTTGAATATCTTTTTTTTTTTTTTTTTACAAAAGTAGAGACTCAGAGATACAAAATGGTATATCATACACTGCATTTGGGGAAAGAATGGGAAAGTAATTCTGCTTTGAAAGTTAATCAACTTGTATACTCACTTTTGAGAAAACCCTCTTTCAATATTTTGGTACTACTATTGGAGAGCCCTTCTTTGTCTACACCCATTCAGCATTGTTCACACCCTCTTAAGCCTTAGCCCCACCCATCTCTTTAAGGGTTGATCCGTGCGTTCTGTACTAACTTGCCAGCTACTTCCAGACATCTAAAAGAGAGAGAGAACAGCTCACTGAACATTACTCGCCCTAGCAGAGCTAGTTAGGCCGTTACAGTGTGTTATTCAGAGCGTTGTTGACTGCAACTGTGCTGTCAGATTGTCCGTGACACTCTGGCCAATAAGTAGGGTTGTTCCGAAAGCTCTGACTGCACAAAGACATTCAAGCACCCAAGCTAACTGGCTAACATTGGCTAGCTACTTCCAGACACATAATGAGAGAACACCCCACTCTGACCATTTTACACCCCCTAGCAGACCTGGTTAGACAGTTATGTTATCCAGAGCGTTGGTGACTAACAGTGCTGCTGGCAACAATTTAATGACGCTTTGTTGCCAACGTTTACTGACACTGGACATATTCAACAGGTGTTGAGCATTCAAAAATGCATCAGTTATTCTGCGCTTTAGCACACTAAAATGAGAGTCTTTTGTTAAGAAATGTAGCTAGATAGCTAGCTAGGTAAACAATGAATCCCAACGCACGACGTAACGTTAGTTAGTGAGCCAGCCAGCTAAAGTTAGTGAGCTAGCTAACGGTACACTAACTTGAATATACTTTGTCAAAATTAGAGTGGAGTCTTTTATTAAGACATGTAGCTAGCTAGCTAAACAACTCATGACGTTACTACCCTGCGTGAATCTGCAGGTAGCTAACCAACCAGGTACTATGGCTATAACTAGTCAAGCAAATGTGTCTGAGATACGGAGAATAAGATCCTACACATAACAGCCAGCTAACGTTAGCTAGCTAACAGTACACTTTAACTTGACATTAGGTTTATGCAGTTTTACTACACAATTAAAAAAAAAAAGCTGCGTTTGACAAGTGTCTTTGGCTATGCCGGATTAAGTGATATGACATGCTATTCAATAAAATAATTTCTCTGTAATTAATATTACCTGATTAAAATAATAATGTAAATGTAATTAACTAGAAAGTTTGGGCACCACAAAATAATGTTTATAGAGCTGTTATCTAACGAATGAACTCTTAAAGACCTAGTAATCTTTTACAAATAATCACAGAGAATTACATATACACAGAATGGATCATACATGAAAAACATCCCTGGTGGACGGAACCGATTTGACGGCTGGTTACACAAAGAGAAGGCTTGGGCTTGAATGAAAGCGCGGGAAGACTGAAGAACAAAGGGGAAAGCTATGCTATTGTAAATACAGAATCTTATGCATTATAAATAACCGCCCATTTGGAAAAGGAAAATGCAAGACAAATTTACTCTGAGCTGCGCCTCGATAGATTGGTCATAGATGGAAGGCTGGGTTGCCCAGCAGAGATCTCTTGTCCTTTGTCGAATGCCTCTGGTGTTAAATTGGATATGTCATGCGTCCTTTCCTAGCCCACGTTTACAGCAGTTGCTGCAAACTCAACGGCTAGGAGGTATCACTTCTGGAGTAAGTAAGAGTTCAAAGTTCATACCAAGTTGGCATACTTTTTTAGCTCATGCTATATTCTGGCTAATATTGTCGAAATTCATGCTTTTGGCGTGTCGATCGTCACCTACACTTTGACCACGATGCTAATTTCGTTAGGTTATTATCTTAGCCCTTTTAACGGAGGACCGTCGTCCTAACATCCTCCGAACACAAAGTTACATTTTCATGAAGGGGCGGGAGAGAGGGGCACGTTTCATAGTTTACAACCAATGTCTGTTCACTTGGGTGGGGCCACGGAGTGAGCAGAGTTTTTACTCTATGAAAATCATTCTCTCATTTAGAAGCTAAAATTACATTTCATCTTTCCACAAATAGTTTCATATTTCAACTTTTAAATTGCACAACAATTCCATGTGAATCTGATAACTAGAATGTGTAGACTTTCCAAGATACAGTTTATGTCATCCTATCATTAGTAATAATGTCTCAGACGCCAACTGATCTGACATCATATTCATTAACTTCTTAGGGAACGGCAGCGGAGGTGGCGGTTTTGGAGAGTCTGGCGTGCCCAAAGTAAAATGCCTGCCACTCAGGCCCAGAAAATAGAATATGCACATAATTAGTACTATTGGATAGGAAACACTCTGAAGTTTCTAAAAGTGTTAAAATAATGTATGTGAGTATAACAGAACTGATATAGCAGGCGAAAACCCGAGGGAAATCCATCCAGATTTGCAGGTTTTTTTGTACATGACCTTCTTCTCCAGGCTGCCTATTCACTTCTGTTTTAACCAGGACTGAGACTGCAGTACCTAAGGCTTCCACTAGATGTCAACAGTCTTTATACAGAGTCTGGAAGGTCTAGCACTAAGCAGAACGGATAGGAAGAGGAAGTAGTCAGGGGACCACTTTTGTCAACAACGTTTGACGGGCGCGATTTTCCTTTCCTATTGTTCACGTTATCGTCCGGTTGAAATATTACAGTAAATATACATAAAAGGATACCTAAGGATACATTAAAAATTATGTTTGATTTGTTTGTAGAAAGTTTATAGGTATAATTTGAACGTGTTCTCTTCACGGTTCAATGGGCGACTCAACGGTGGATTTTATGATCATAAAACGCCAACCAAACGGAGATTTATGGATATAATAAATGACGTTTTCTAACAAAAGAACCATTGGATGTCTTTGTTGGACACTTGGGAAGCCCTCAGCAGAAGTTCTTTGAAAAGTAAGTGATATTATATTTTTTAGCTCTTATATGGGTTTTGTGTGACCCGCGCTGGATATGAATTTATGCTAATGTGGAAAATATATGAGGTGCTATCCTCAAATAATCAAATGTTGTGCTTTCGCCATAAAGCCTTTTTGAAATCTGACAACGCTGTGATATTGCCAAGAAGCAGAGCTTTTGATGACTATGCAACACTTGTATAGTATTGATGAATGTCTAATAATTCAACTTTTGGATTTTGAATTTGCCGCCTTACATTTCACCGGGTAGTGTCGATTTCACCGGGTAGTGCTAGCGCGCTGCTACTCCCTAAGTAGTTAACAGTCTGACGGCCTTGAGATAGAAGCTGTTTTTCAGTCTCTCGGTCCCAGCTTTGATGCACCTGTACTGACCTCGCCTTCTGGATGATAACGGGGTGAACAGGCAGTGGCTCGGGTGGTTGTTGTCCTTGATGATCTTTTTGACCTTCCTGTGACTACGGGTGGTGTAGGTGTCCTGGAGGGCAGATAGTTTGCCCCCGGTGATGCGTTGTGCAGTCCTCACTACCCTCTGGAGAGCCTTACGGTTGTGGGCGGAGCAGTTGCTGTACCAGGCGGTGATACAGCCCGACAGGATGCTCTCGATTGTGCATCTGTAAATGTTTGTGAGTGTTTTTGGTGACAAGGCAAATTTCTTCAGCCTCCTGAGGTTGAAGAGGTGCTGTTGCGCCTTCTTCAACACGCTGTCTGTGTGTGTGGACCATTTTTTGCTCCTCCCTTCCCATAGGCAGAAACTCAAACAGAAAGTTCCCTTGCTAAGGTCTATTCAACACTGGTCTAACAAATCAGAATCTGTGCTTCAAGATTGTTTTGATCACGTGGACTGGGATATGTTCCGGGTAGCTTCTGAGAATAACATTGACGAATACACGGATACAGTGACTGGGTTCATCAGGACGTGTATAGGAGATGTTGTACCCACTGTGACTATTAAAACCTACCCAAACCAGAAACCGTGGATAAAACTAAAAGCTTGATGCATTTAACCAAGGTGACTGGGAATATGGCCGAATACAAACAGTGTAGTTATTCCCTCTGTAAGGCAATCAAAATCAGTACAGAGACAAGGTGGATCCTCAATTCAACATCTCAGACATGAGACGTATGTTGCAGGGTCTACAGACATTCACGGACTACAAAGGGAAAACCAGCAATGTCGCGGACACCGACATCTTGGTTCCGGACAAGCTAAACACATTCTTCGCCAGCTTTGAGGATAACACAGTGCCACCAACGCGGCCTGTTACCAAGGACTGTGGGCTCTCCTTTTTCATGGCTGATGTGAGTAAGACATTTAAGCGTGTTAACCCTCGCACGGCTGCCGGCCCAGAAAGCATCCCTAGCCGCGTCCTCAGAGCATGCGCACCCCAGCTGGCTGGAGTGTTTACAGACATATTCAATCTCTCCCTATCCCATTCTGCTGTCCCAACTTGAACTAAATGACTATTGCCCCGTAGCACTCACTTCTGTCATCATGAAGTGCTTTGAGAGGCTAGTTAAGGATCATATCACCTTTACCTGACACCCTAGACCCACTTCAACCCCAATAGATCCACAGACGATGCAATCGCCACTGCACTGCACATTGCCCTATCCCATCTGGACAAGAGGAATAACTATGTAAGAATGCTGTTATTTGACTATACTGTAGCTCAGCATTAAACACCACAGTCCCCTCCAAGCTCATCATTAAGCTTGGGGCTCTGGGTCTGAACCCCGCCCTGTGCAACTGGGTCCTCTACTTCCTGACTGGCCGCCCCCAGGTGGTGAAGGTAGGAAACATCACCTCCACTTCGCTGATCCTCGACACAGGGGCCCCACAAGGGTGCATGCTCAGCCCCCTCCTGTACTACCTGTTCACCCATGACTACGTGGCCACGCACGCCTCCAACTCAATCATCAAGTTTGCAGATGACACAACAGCAGTAGGCCTGATTAGCAACAATGACGAGACAGCCTACAGGGAGGAGGTGAGGGCCCTGGGAGTGTGGTGCTATGAAAATAACCTCTCACTCAACATCAACAACAAAGGAGCTGATTGTGGACTTCGGGAAACAGCAGAGGGAGCACGTCCATATCCACATAGACAGGATCACAGCGGAGAAGGTGGAAAGCTTCAAGTTCCTTGGCGTACACATCACTGACGATCTGAAATGGTCCACCTCAGGAGGCTGAAGAAATTTGGCTTGGCCCCTAAAACCCTCACAAACCTTTACAGATGTACAATTGTGAGCATCCTGTCGGGATGTGTCACCGTCTGATACTGCAACTGCACCCCCCGCAATCGCAGGGCTCTCCAGAGGGTGGTGCGGTCTGCCCAAATGCATCACCGGGGGCAAACTACCGGCCCTCCAGCACATTTACTGCACCCAATGTCACAGGAAGGCCAAAAAGATCGTCAAGGACATCAACCACCTGAGCCACGGCTTGTTCACCTCGCTCTCATCCAGAAGGCAAGGTCAGTACAAGTGCATCAAAGCTGGAACGAGAGACTGATAGAATATGTTTATCTTAAGGCCATCAGACTGTTAAATAGCAACGCTAGTCGGCTTCCAACTAGTTACACAACCCTGTACCTTAGAGGCTGCCGCCCTATATACATAGACTTGGAATCACAGGCCACTTTAATAATTGAACACTAGTCACATGAATAATGTTTAAATAATATTTACATACCGCTTTACTCATATGTATATACTGTATTCTATTCTACTGTATTTAAGTTTTTGCCGCGCTGACATATCTAATATTTTTTTTAATTTAATTATTTTACTTTTAGATTTGTGTGTATTGTTGTGAATTGTTTTTAGATACTAATGCTCTGTTAGATACTACTGCAATGTTGCAGCTAGGAACACAACCATTTCACAACACCGACAACACAACATCTGCTAAATATGTGTATGTGACCAATACAATTTGATTTGATTTAAAGTTACCAGCCTCAGAAATTGCAGCACAAATAAATGCTTCACAGAGTTCAAGTAACAGACATATTTCAACATCAACTGTTCTGAAGAGTGTGTGAATCAGACCTTCATGGTTGAATTGCTGCAAAGATACCACTACTAAAGGACACCAATAAGAAGAATAGACTTGCTTGGGCCAAGAAACACGAGCAATGGACATTAGACAGCTGGAAATCTGTCCTTTGGTCTGATGAGTCCACATTTATGATTTTTGGTTCCAACAGTTATGTATTTGTGACGTAGAGTAGGTGAACGGATGATCTCAGCATGTGTGTTTCCCACCGTGAAGCATGGAGGAGGACATGTGATGGTGTGGGGGTGCTTTGCTGGTGACACTGTCAGTGATTTATTTAGAATTCAAGGCACACTTAACCAGCATGGCTACCACAGCATTCTGCAGCGATACGCTATCCCATCTGGTTTGCGCTTAGTGGGATTATCATTTGTTTTTCAACAGGACAATGATGCAACACATCTCCAGGCTGTGTAAGTGCTATTTGACAAAGGAGCGTGATGGAGTGCTGCATCAGATGACCTGGCCTCCAAAATCACCCGACCTCAACCCAATTGTGACGGTTTGGGATGAGTTGGACTGCAGAGTGAAGGAAAAGCAGCCAACAAGTGCTCAGCATATGTGCGAACTCCTTCAAGACTGTTGGAAAAGCATTCCAGGTGAAGCTGGTTGAGAGAGTGTGCAAAGCTGTCATCAAGGCAAAGGGTGGCTACTTTTAAGAATCTCAAACATAAAACGTATTTTGATTTGTTTAACACTTTTTTGGTTACTACATGAATACATATGTGTTATTACATAGTGTTGATGTTTTCACTGTTATTCTACAATGTAGAAGATAGTAAAAATAAATTAAAACCCTTGAATGAGTAGGTATGTCCAAACTTTTGACTGGTACTGTATGTTTTTTTTAAAGCATATTCAGTCACCCAGTTGATTGATTTAAAGCAAGGATATTAAGGGAGTAGCAAAGGCTTCCATCTGTTTCTCTGTCACATTGTCTCTTTTGCGACAAACAGTAAGAAATACAAATGAACCAAGGAGTCCAAGTTAGCTTGGCGACAAACTCTGATGCACCCTCCTACTGACATGCCCCCTGAGAAAATGTGTGACATTTTTTATTCATATAACTTTCAACTTAAAAAGGACATGGCTTGTGAAGTTCCAGCCGCAGAGAGTGTTGTAGACACTAGCAATGAGCCACACTGCATTTGAAGCTGCTCTGCACTTAAAATTGAGGGTTAAAAGGTAAAACTAAGGGAAAAGGCATTTGTAAAAACTATGGCCTAGAGAAAGATTAGTCCGCCGAGAGCGGGAACTGTGAAATCCAGTCACTGTGGAAATCTGTTTTTACACCCCTGATGATGACCGGGGCAACATCAGATTGACATGAACTACGTGTTTTAACGTTTTATTGAATCAGTCCACTTTTTTCCTATTGAATTTATGACCCAGAGGCCCGAGAGGAGGACTAGGGATTGTATCTCCATACTTTTGGGGGCCCTAAGCGAGATTTGTTCGGGGTCCCCCCATCTCGTGGGCAAAATGTTTTAGTATTGCACCCCTCTTGGCAGTGGATAGTTTTTTAGCCATGTTGAAGTAAAATTCTTTCATTTCTACACATTTTGCTATGGGATATAGATTAAGTGTTGCAATTTTACAGAAAATGTCCTGCAATTCTACACATTTTGCCATTGACTTATGCTATGTTCATACAATATCTGTGTGAGTGTGACTAACACAATCAATTGTAATAACAGAGCTGTGAGTCGGGAAGAAGGTGCAGGTGAAACGTTTAATAAACCAACAAAAGCAGTAATGAGAGAATTCCATAAGGCTACACGCCGGTAAACAAGAACAATACCAACTGATGAGAAAACATAAGGAAGTGACATATAAAGGGGAGGAAATAATGAATGTAATGAAGTCCAAGTGTGAATCATAATGATTAACAGGTGCATGTAATGATGAGTGTCAGGTGTGCGTAATGATAAATCCCAAGACCGGTGGTTAGTATTCTGGCGACGTTGTACGCCGGAGGGGAGGAGCAGGATAAGATGTGACAGTACCCCGGTCTGGCCCGGGGTCCACGGGGCCAGGGCGGAAACCCAAAACACACTGGACGAGGGTCAACCCAGTGGAGGAGTGACATAGGGAGTTCTGGCGTACTCTGCCCAGGGAAGGAATCATGCCCACTCACCCTGCCGATCCAAAGAGTGACTCCTCAGGAACCTCCCAGCTCCTGGTTCATCCTCTCCCACCTGCCCATTGGACTGAGGCCAATACCCGGAAGTGAGGCTGACCATGATCCCGAGCTTCTCCAAGAAGGCCCTCCAAACTTGTGATGTGAAGTGGGTGCCACGGTCGGAGACGATTTCCTCCGGAAGGCCAAAATGCCGGAAGACCTGCTGGAAGAGTGCCTCAGTGACCTGGAGAGCAGTGGGGAGACCAGGAAGAGGGATTAATCGACATGACTTGGAAAATCTATGTGGTGAAACCATCAGAAGGGGGAAGATTGGTTACAAAGTCAATGGATAGATGTGACCAAGGTCGCTGAGGCACAGGAAGCTGCAGGAGCTTCCCTGCTGGAGCATTCCGGGGGTACTTGGTTTGAGCACATACGGAAAAGGAGTTGACATACCGAGTGACATCCTGCATCAAGGTGGGCCACCAGTACTTCTCAGCGATGGAGTGGATGGTGCGAGAAATACCTGGATGTCCAGCAACGACAGCTGTGTGCCCAGATCAGCAGCCAATCCTTATCCCTGTGGGAATGTAGATGCGCTCAGGAGGACAATTCCGGCGTGCAGGCTCCCTCTCCAGAGCCTTGCGGATGTCCACATCTACGTCCCAAACCACTGGACCCACGACTCGGGAGGATGGGATTATGGGTGCCCTCTGGACAGGAACCTTTCCTGAATTGTAGATGTGGGATAGAGCATAGAACCTGGGCGATAGGTCAGCGTGAAGTCGAACCTGGTGAAGAAAAGTGCCCACCAGGCTTGGCGCGGATTCAGTCTCCTCGCTGTCCGTATGTACTCTGGTCGGTGAGGAGGACGAATGGTTCCTTGGCGCCCTCGAGCCAGTGTCTCCACTCCTCTAATACCAACTTCACTGCCAAGAGCTCCCGATCGCAGACGTCGTAATTGCTCTCTGTGGAGGACAGTTTCTTGAAGCGTGGGATCTGGGTGTTTTATCAAGGAGGCGAAGGTGAAACACCCCTTGAGGAGACAAAAAGCCTCATCTGCTGCTGGAGACCACACCAACCAATGAGGCCCACCCTTGAGGAGGGAGGTGAGAGGGGCTGTCAACGCCGCTGAAGTTCCTGATGAAGCGGCGGTAGAAGTTGGCAAACCCCAGAAACCGTTGTAACCCCTTGATGGTAGTTGGGACTGGCCATGACCTTACCGCATCTACCTTCTTGTCCTCCATCCTCACTCCCTGCGGGCTGATTTGGTAACCCAGGAAGGATACAGCCCTCTGGTGGAATTGGCACTTCTCCGCCTTGATGAACAGGTGATTGACCATGAGGCGTTCCAGGACTGCTCGAACGTGGGTGATGTGATCTTTCAGGTTGGTCAAGAAGATCAGGACATCATCGATGTATATAATCACCTGCCGTCCGAGCATGTCCCTGAACACCTCATTGACGAATGCCTGGAACACTGACGGAGCATTGGCTAAGCCAAAAGGCATAACCAAATATTCGTAGTGACCAGACATCATGCTGAATGCCAAATTCCACTCATCCCCCTCCCGGATGTGGATGAGATTGTAGGCACTCCGCAGGTCCAGTTTGGTGAAGAACTGAGCCCTGCGGAGCTGCTCTATGGCTGATGGCACCAACGGGAGAGGGTACTGATACTTCTAGGGGATGTTATTGAGTCCTCGGTAATCGATACATGGGCGTAATCCTCACTCCTTGGCCACAAAGAAGAAACCAGCCGACGCAGGGGACGTGGATGTGCGGATGAAACCCTGTTGAGCGCCTCTTGAATGTAATCCTCCATGGCCTGGGTCTCAGCCACAGATAGAGGGTAGATGCGTCTGCACGGAGGTGTAGCACCGGAAAACAGGTCGATGGCACAGTCCTAGGGGTGATGAGGAGGGAGACAAGTAGCGCGGCTCTTGGAGAATACCTCCTTAAGGTCCTGGTATTCCTCCGGGATGTTGGGCTGAAGAGCAACAATAGGACTCAACTGACGTGGAACCACAGGGGACAAGGAAGCAGGTCTGCTGGCATTCAGGTGACCAGTCTGATTTTCATCCTCGACCATGAGATGATAGGGTTATGGCGTTGGAGCCAAGGGAGGCCGAGGAAGATTTTGTGACCTGGTGCACTTGTGATGAAGAAAGAGATGCTCTCCTGGTGATTGGACTCCACGGTGAGGGTGAGTGGTTGAGTGATGTGTGTGATGGTCCCAGATCCTAACAGCCGACAGTCAAGTCCTTGAACCGGAAAAGGTGAGGAGAGCAGATAGATGGTAATGTTGAGAGAGGAGGCAAGGGTCTGATCCATAAAGTTTACCACGGAACCGGAATCCACTAAAGCTGTAGACACAGTACATGAGGGACAGTTAGCCAGAGTGATGGACACCAAAAAGAGTCTAACAGGAAGAGCTGAATCTGGAATACTCACTCCTGGTCCAGGGCATGGAACATCACGTGACCGTCCCTCTGCTTTAGTGGATCCTGGATTCTGAAGTACAGGACACCGCTGGAGCTGCGTCGTTCTGCCGCGAAAAGACGTGTGACCCCTACCTCCATGGGTTCAGTCTCTGATCCCGAGTACTCACCGAAGGAGGGAGCGAAGCAATGAGAATGGCGACTCTCCCGTAGAAGATTATCCAGGCGGATGGCCATTGCAATGAGTGCGTCCAGCGTGAGGTTCCGTCTGGACCTCCTCACGCAGAGCTCTTCTAAACAGCATGCGAAGCGCCGGCTCATTCCAGGAGGATGCCACAGTATTTGGATGGTTTACTGTCATATTTATCCGGGAGGGATAGTCGGGCATCAGTTACCTGAGCGAGTTGCTGAATGGGCCGTTGCACTGGCTCGTTGGGTAGACAGGCTCTAGAGTATCCTCCGATGCTGGACTGCAACGTCTCTCGGGGGTGTTCGAGATGCTGCAGACTACGGAGAACCGCATCCATGGTCATCCCTAGTTGAGCCAGCTGGTCATGGTGTTGACATAGAAAGTACCCTTGTTCGTCGACCGTCTGAGAGATTTCCGACTTTCCTCCTGCTTCCATAGTTTGAGTTGGTATTCTGTAATAACAGAGCTGTGAGTCGGGAAGCAGGTCCAGGTGAAATGTTTAATAAAACAACAAAACCAGTACAACAAAAAATCTCACACTTAAAAGGACAAGACTTTAACGAACATTTGAAAAACACTTTTCTCTTCGAGAGATTACTCTTCAGCCATTAAATGGATGTAGCCATAGGGAAATAAAACCTTAATGATGCAATTCTGATGAAATGTCAAGTGTTTACCCGTTTAATAGCACATATAAATTCACACACTACAATGAAGCTTAGCGATTTCCTATTTTTCAAGAATGTATTGCACAGCATAGATTCAACATTCCTGTGATTGCATAGGGAAGCAAATGTGCATTTGGGTCTTAATCTTCACTATTAACCTGATCTTCATTCAGTTACTTTTACTTGGCAATCTTGTCCTTTTTAGGCCACAAACAGGATGAAAGACTATTTTCAATATTTTCCAGAGAGGAAAAAAAAACGTAAAGCAAGAGTGTCATAAAAAGACCTGATCCACTGTCTGCATGAAAGCCTCTCTGCATGTATGTATGTGTGTGTCTGTGTCCTATGATTACATGTCCTGTTTGAAACATATCAACTCACAGGAGGGATGAGAAATAGTCCTATTCGGTCTCGGCAGAAAGTGACATTGAATGTTCAGATAGCTACACACAAGCCGGAAATCACAGTCTCAGGCTGATATGCATCATATGAAAGAAATATAATTAATCATTTTAATCTCAGTGCACACCATTTCGTGACAACGGTGACATGGTTGTACCCCATTCCATGACCACGGTGACACAGTTGTGGATTATTATAATACCCATTGGGTTAGCATTCGCAGATTTTGGTCCCATGACTAATAATTAGCACTGTAACAAACCAATAGGACAATGCTGAAATGAGTGACACCTCATATGAATTAGTAGATGCACAGTAATTAAAGCATCTGTCTATCTTCTTATTCGTATCTTCTTATTCTGTCTATCTTCTTATTCTCTCTATTATTCCATGGACTAGCATCCTCAGCTGTTTTCACACAGCTACCAATCTTCTGATGACTAGTATTAACAATGAAGAATCACAACAGGGTTATGCAAAGGCTAGGGCTGTGTGATTGATGCCTCATGAACAAATGGGTAGACACAGAGACAAATTAAATATGTAATGCTCCGGGTTAGATATGAACGGTGAGCTGTAACACACTTGCTTATTCATTAGATGGCCCCGGCAGGGGCCGCCGGCATGGCGAGGGATGTGCCCCGAAAGAAGTACACTCTGCTTGCAGGGCTTGGATTTTATGTCGAAGTTCTTTCCAGGTCTACCAAAGGTCACGGGCTGCATAGTTTAGCAGCTGGTTTGCATCTGACTCCTTCTGCATTCTGCACGCCCCGTGACAGTCCCCATTCTGAGCCTGGGACCCACGCCACTGTGACTGTGACAATGGCTGTGACATTCATCCATCCATCCAGACAGAGATAGAGCCAAAGCCAGAGCAAGGGTACCTCTTCTACACCCGAGCTCAGATAGTCCAGGGGAGCTTTCTTTCTCTCATTATCTCTCTCTTTTTCATTACAGCTGAGCTAGAATGGATTACTCTGTCTGTCTCTGTCTCTGTCTCTGTCTCTGTCTCTGTCTCTGTGTCTGTGTCTGTGTCTGTGTCTCTCTCTCTCTCTCATTACAGCTTAGCTAGGATGGTCAAGGAGTTTTTGAATGTTGTTTTATTGGCTTATACAGGGGACCCCTTGGGTGTTGGGGACATTAGTAATAGACCCATCCAATCCACCAATATGATGGTCTTTGGAGAGTAGGGGGAATGAGTGCATGCAGTATTTCCCTGTGTATTTGGAGCTAGTGCTTGGCCCAATTAGCTTAACTTAAATACAAATCCCTTGACATGTAAAGAGGTAGATATTGTGTCCTAATGTGCGAAGACAACACAGTGAATAGTGTTGGCAGATCTTTACTGTCACATTCATAAATGAAAAAGAGCAAATATTACATGAAGCCAGGTTTTAGTAAGTATTTAAGTACATTAGCTAGATATAGTAGCAAATAAACAACTATATTTATAGATTATTGTGCATTTCTTAACCGGTTTGTCCTTTTCATTTCAACACAACACTTCATATGTTTAACACACCACTGTCATTAACATGAATTGCTTTAGCAAATAATTATCCATTCAATGTCAGATAAGACGTGCAAATGAAATATTCCTTCATATACATTGAATTTGCTTCTTCATTTTTGGCACATCATAACACAATCAAATGCAGAAAATACATTAACCATTTATTTTATTGCATTACCCATAGCTGTTCCCTATTTCTGGAAATGAGAATTCCATAAACACATTGATACTACTGTAACTCTTACATTATATGTCACTCACTCCAACTCCAATATCATCACATATGAAATAACCAGAGTGATATCCTATTTGTTGTTTGGTCAATTGGATCTGAGTCCAGCTTTAGCTTGACTACAAGACGTGGCTCAGTTATAATGCTCCCATGGCTGTACCCATATACTACAGTGTGTTGGAGGGAGTGCCTGTGGAAGCAGTGAAGGAGCAGCCTTCACATGTCTCTGGCTCTCTGACTGAGATTGCCCTGCATTCCTCTGGGGATAATCCTTGACCTTGTTGTGAAATTGAAGTGCAGCGTCAGAATATAAATTATTCTCTCTTTCCCTCCCTCCCTCTCTCCCTACCTCCGATGGGGGTAAAAAAAAGAATCAGGACATAAGTAATGCTCTGATTTGAACCCATCTATTGGAGCGATCTGTACATTAAGCCGATGGACGGAGGAGGAGGAGTGTCTGTAGATGAGAGGAGCGATGGAGAAGACATCCTGAACGGTTTCCTGTACTGGTACCTATACAGCACAGCACTGAAAGGGGGAAACTGTAATCTGGTCTAAAGCACATTTGGGTGGGGGGTTGAACCATGTACCTTTACTACGTTTGGGTGTGGGTTGAACCATGTAACTTTACTGGAACATATGGAACAGAAAATGACACTATGTACCTTCACTAATGGTTTTAGAGGAGGATGTAAACTATCATCTCAGATCAACCTTTCCTGCAGTCAAATGACCTAGTGGCCTCATGGGTGGAATGTTATTCATATTTTTCATAATTTTTGGGATGGAAAGCCAGACAAAATAAAACGGGCCTATTTCTATAATGAGTATGAACTCGGAAAGCAGAAATGATTAAATATTAAAGCATTGGACCTCTCACTAAAGGCTTCAGTCATACAAAAGCCATACTTAAATCCAAACTGGTTCTTTAGCAGATTAGTAAGAATGGCTCACCCGTGTTCAAGAATGGCCTTTTTCCCTTTATTCAGATTACAACCTCTAACTTTCAGTTATTAGAAAATTAAATAATGTCTAAAATATTGCTATTTTAAAACAAGCCATAGAAGCTGGTTGCAATTTCAGTTTAATCAACCAGAAAAGACAGGACAAATATTACAACAAATAGTATGGTTAAACTCAAATAAAGTAATTGATAAAAAATATATATTATTTGGGGATAAAAAAATGTAATAAATGTATAATCTTTGTCAACTCTGTCATAAATAGGACTGGGGGAGTTATGTCACACATGCAATTAACAAAAATACATGGAAAGGTCTGCTTTATCCAAATTTACAACCAACTGATTGCATAATTATAGCAAAAATGGAGGATGCATTAAATTGGTTAAAGAAAATTCTGTAAATATAAAAGTATACCAGTTTCATTTATGGACCAAACATTTGACAGCTGCGCCATACAGGTTGAAAAATAGTTGGGAAGAGATTTTCGATGTACCAATTTCATGGCACATAGTTTATGAACTGATACACAAAACGACGCCGGATTAAAAACTTCTAGTTTTTCAATTATTATACCAAATTCTTGCAACCAATAGAATGTTATACACACTACAGGACCAGAAGTATGTGGACGCCTGCTTGTCGAACATCTCATTACAAGATCATGGGCATTGGAGTTGGTCCCCCTTTGCTGCTATAACATCCTCCACTCTTCTGGGAAAGCTTTCCACTAGATGTTAGAACATTGCTGGGGGGACTTGCTTCCATTCGGGCCACAAGAGCATTAGTGAGGTCGGGCACTGATGTTGGGTGATTAGGCCTGGCTCACAGTCGGCATTCCAATT
Organism: Hucho hucho; assembly: GCA_003317085.1. Lineage (NCBI taxonomy): Eukaryota > Metazoa > Chordata > Actinopteri > Salmoniformes > Salmonidae > Hucho > Hucho hucho. The sequence continues at coordinate 624,307 of QNTS01000592.1, forward strand.
CATCCCAAAGTTGTTCGATGGGGTTGAGGCTAGGGCTCTGTGCCGGCCAGTTAAGTTCTTCCACACCGATCTCAACAAACTATTTCTGTATGGACCTCACTTTGTGCATGGGGGCATTGTCATGCTGGAACAGGAAAGTGCCTTCCCCAAACTGTCGCCACAAAGTTGGAAGCACAGAATTGTCTAGAATGTCATTATATTCTGTAGCGTTAATATTTTCCTTCACTGGAACTGAGGGGCCTTAACCAATCCATGAAAAACAGCCCCAGACCATTATTCCTCCTCCACCAAACTTTACAATTGGCACTATGCATTCGGGCTAGTAGCGTTCTCCTGGCATCTGCCAAACCCAGATTTGTCCAGAGTCCAATGGTGGTGAGCTTTACACCACTCCAGCCGGCGGCTGGCATTACACCACACTTGGCATTGCGCTTGGTGATCGGACATGGAAACCCATTTCATGAAGCTCCCGACAAACACTTCCTGAAGCATGGAGGAGGAGGTGGGATGGTATGAGGGTGCTTTGCTGGTGACACTGTCTGGAATTCATTTATAATTCAAGGCACACTTAACCAGCATGGCTACCACAGCATTCTGCAGCGATTCGCCTTCCCATCTGACCAAGAAGGATAGTGATGGAGTGCTGCATCAGAAGACCTGGCCTCCACAATCACCCGACCTAAACCCAATTGAGATGGTTTGGGATGAGTTGGACCGCAGAGTGAAGGAAAAGCAGCCAACAAGTGCTCAACATATGTGGTAACTCCTTCAAGACTGTTGGAAAAGTATTCCAGGTGAAGCTGGTTGACAGAATACCAAGAGTGTGCAAGCTGTCATCAAGGCAAAGGGTGGCTACATTGAAGAATTCATAGTTTTTATGTCTTCACTATTATTCTACAATGTAGAAAATAGTCAAATTAAAGAAAAACCCTTGAATGAGTAGGTGTGTCCAACGTTTTGACTGGTACTGTACTTTTGTATATATAGTGAATACGGGGATACAACCATCTCAGCTCTGCAGATTTTGCTGTGAAAAGACAGAATCATTAGATCACTTGTTTTGGTACATCCATATGTAGCTTGTTTTTGGTCACAGGTTCAGGAATGGCTGAAGAATTGCAACATTTACCTGGAGCTAACTCTGGAAATATAACTTCTGGTTGATTTAACAAGTAATAGTCAATCGATCAATAATGTAATAATACTCTTAGCAAAGGTGTTTATCTTTCATTTACAATCTGTAGAAACTATGAGAATAGAAGGGTTCAGAACGTTTGAGAAACATAACAGCAGAGTTGAAAAATATATGGCAATTAGAAATCAAAACTGGATGGTCTCCAGGGATAGATGGGATGGCTTGAGGGTAGCTGAAGGGTGGGACTAAAAACAGACAAACAAAAGAAGATAACTGATGTAAAATATACTGTGTCCATTCCTTTACTCTTGTGTGTGTATAAGGTAGTTGTTGTGAATTTGTTAGATTACTTGTTAGATACTACTGCATGGTCGGAACTAGAAGCACAAGCATTTCGCTACACTCGCATTAACATCTGCTAACTATGTGTATGTGACAAATAAAATTTGATTTGATTTGATTTAAAATGTGTATATGTATAAGCTGGAAGTAGAAGCCTATGTATTGTTGTCCATTTGTTTACTCCAATTAGGGTAGGGGTGGTAGGGTTAGGACAAAATAATAAAGAAGGAAAATATATTTAAAAAATTTATATATTTCAAATAATATATATATTTACCAAAAAATATATATGGGGGATTGGAAATGACACAGACAATTATATTGAAAGAAGCCACAATCTATCTGCAATATTAAGGCTGATCTACCCCCTAAAAATATATACATATATTTTTTTATATATAATTTCATAATTAATAAACTTTTTTTTTTAAATACGCCGAAAATCTTGTGTTTCTATGTCAAAATGTTTTGTTATATTTCAGTCTTCTGTGATGTATATAAAGTGTAATATTGTGATGCAAACTCAATACATTTCAACTCAATTATTTTCTGTAAGCCCATAACCATGTGTGTGAGGTGTATACTTTTGTTTCAAAGTAGATTTGTTTAAGACTACCAAGAAACACTATGTGACCCTTATTTAGCCCACTGCAGTAAAAGGTTAAAGCAGAAAGCTTCTATCATATCTTGATCATTACTAGGTCATCAAAGCGACTAGCTAGCCAAAGTATGTCAGTCTGCTTTTGGCATTAGCCTCCATTGTTTCGTAAAGCGCAAGGCATAAGAAAGTTTTTTTCAGCATCAACCACATGTTTGTGCGTTTCTGAGATTAAATCTGAATGTTAACACACAAAAAAGACACCACAATATAAAAAACTGACATCTGAAATTGAAAACCTCAATGTTTAAGGAAGTGACCTATGCTAAACCAAATCTGACTCAGGTATAGCACTTTACAGCTACTTCCTAGGAAATTGAAACATAATTTACTTCAAAGCAATTTTTGGAGATGTGATATGCACCATGCAGTTTAGAAATACCTCTGAATAATTAACTGAGTAGGATCCTATGGTTGTTTCCACTGTGGAGTTAGCTAGTCATATAAAAAAAACTGTGTCATACACTGAGCGTACAAAACATTAGGAACATCTGCTCTTTCCATGACATAGACTGACTAGGTGAATCCAGGTGAAAGCTATGACCCCTTTTTGATGTCACTTGTTAAATCCACTTCAATCCGAGTACGTGAAGGGGATGAGACAGGTTAAATAAGTATTTTTAAGCCCTGAGACAATTGAGACTTGGATTGTGTATGTGTGCCATTCAAAGGATGAATGGGCAATACAAAATATTTAAGTGCCTTTGAACAGGGTATGGTAGTAGGTGCCAGGCGCACCAGTTTGAGTGTGTCAAGAAGAGCAACGCTGCTGGGTTTTCACTCTCAAAAGTTTCCCGTGTGTATCAAGAATGGTCCACCACCCAAAGAACATCCAGCCAACTTGACAAAACTGTGGGAAGCATTGGCATCAAAATGGGCCTGCATCCCTGTGTAACGCTTTCAACACCTTTTAGAGTCCATGCCCTGATGAATTGAGGCTGTTCTTAGTGCAAAAGGGGGTGAAACTCAATATTAGGAAGGTGTCCCTAATGTTTTGTTTCCTAATGAAGTTGTAATAATTAAAACTTGCAATAAGCAAACACAGAGCAGTTACCAGTTACAAATCAGGGAATAATTACCTCAACCTCAAAAGACCAACAATTTTCATGGCAGGACTATCCCAGCCAACTACTGTCTAATTAGGTTGAAGTCATGAGGCGTGTCCAAGCCACCTGTTTGGCTGAGCACAACTGGCTCCCTGAACTACAATTTACAGTGGGGCTGAGCACAACCGGCTCCCGAGCTACAATTCCCAGGGGCTGAGCACAAGTGGCTCCCTTAACATCGATTCCCAGTAAGGCTGACCACAATCGGCTCCCTGAACTGCAAATGTAAAACTTTTGTATATAATTAACCATAACAGTCATGGGAGCCTGGAACCTGATAAACCGAACAACTACATCCAACAAGAGTAGAAGACAGGGATATACTAGCTAGAACCTTCTCATTGTGTCACATCTGCTCCTGCCACGCCCTCTAGTGCTCATCTGATGTCTCCTTGACCTGCCGCCACTCCCCCAATGCTCTCTCCCTCTCCCTCTCCCTCTCTCTCTGTGTGTATGTGTGATTGTGTGGGCGGAGACAGGTGTGCAGAAGTCAGAGCAGATCCCCACCAGCTGCAACCTGTTCCATAATCAAGACCTCTACAAATACTCAGTCCTGCCACTTCCACACTGCCCGGTTGTAATCTCTGCCCAGTCAGTCCATGTTTCTAGCTGTTTGTTCCTGTTGTGCCTGTTTTTTCTTTCCTGACACTGTTTTCCTCTCCTCTACAGTTCTGCCCGCTCTGTCTCTGGTCCTTGTCTCCAGTCCAACTTCTCGTCAGTCCTGCTACTCTGTCCTGGATTCGCCACTCTACGCTCCCTTGGATTCCCCTCTGGACCTGCTTACCCTGTACACACACCTCTCGCTCCAGCTTCAGCCTCCGCACCTGGTTTCCCTGGCCTGCACTCAATCTTCCCCCCGTGTTTCAATAAATACCTTGGTTACCTCATCCCAGTCTCCTCATCTGTGTCTGCTCTTGGGTTTACCTGTTCCGCTCCGCGTGACACATTGTGGATCTGGTAGGACAGAAAAGCATGGCCAATTGTTTCCCCCCATGTGTTCATCAGGTCATACTGTAGGTGACAGGGCGACATGTGGTGTGGACTAAAACAGCATAAAACCCGGTGTATCACAAAGCATGATCAAAATCATTAGCCAGCTACAGTAATTTTGAGAAATAGTTTGGTAGATTTTTGGGGTCAAATTAACCAGTTATCTACCTTTGATAAGTAGCTAGCTATAGTTAGCTGGTAACTTGCTAGCTAGTTAGCTCCCGTGCCAATACCAAGACTTTATAAACTAATATCTAACTCGGAAACATTAAGTTATTTCAGAATGAACGTTAACTGGCTAGCGCATATCATGCTTTATGACATTATGCTAGCTAGCTATCCCCAGGTAGATAATGTGTGTTAACTTATTGCATCTGCATGCTACTTGTTGCATTCTCCCTGGTGCACTTGTTCATTCCTGAGCTGGCTGCTCGTTCTAAATAGTATAATCTAATCTGTTCAAAACAGTGGCAGCATGTGCAGCAGTGGTCATTTAGTTTTGACATGCAAAAGTGAAATGGGTGTATTTATGATGTTGTTAAAATGCACAGATTTCTTAATTTTTCTTCTCACAGAAACTACCGTTAGTTCCAAAACTTGGCATCATATTTCTGTCATGCTGCTTTGTTGACAACTCCAACCACCTTGCGACCCCGTTATTCAGCCAATCAGTGGCCACCACTGTGACTGACTGTTGTTATTCATAAGAAACAATGCTAAAGAGACAATCGTTAGCTCCAAAATTAGCATTTTATTCGGATTGTTGGGGTCAGATGTATCATTTGTATTCCAGTACATACGATTATCCACAAAGCTTCAGACAAAAACCTTTCCCAGTCTTAAAGCTGATTCAGTAATTAGTGCCAACGGTGGGTACCACAACACCCCACCCACACCCTTTTTTTGGTACAAATTCAAACAGTTGTGCTGACAAGATAGCAATTTTTTCATTTTTTTTGTTCAATTGTTTTTCTTCGTTTTATACAAAAGACTTTCTTAACTTATCTTCTACACATGTAATGTCACCTGGTTTAAATTTTTTTGCTTTGTAAATACATTTTGTAAATAACATTTTTTCATCATTTTTGTTATCGTGAAAAGATAAAAACATGCAAAACCTTTAATTTGTAGTCCAAATTATACATTTACAAGTTCAGAACTTTTTGCACTGCTTCATAGACTACATCAAAAGAAAAAAAGAAAAAAAAAACATTATGTACACATTTTCTTTACAGTGAAGAAAAAGTTGAAAGTACCAGATGATGACCAAGGCAAATGAAGTGTACATGGATTAGAAGAAAATAAACAGTTGCTGTTTTTGTAAAGTACTACACCACTTCAGAAAAAAGAAAAAAACGTATTCCGCTACAAAAGTATCATTTATGACTCCCTTTATTTGCAACCAGCTGCATAAGTTATATGTTTTAGTGAAAAAAGTCAAAAATTCTAGCATACTGTACAGTGCTGTTCTCAGTTGTTTCTCCCCATCCAAGTTAACAAAGGATCCTTCATCATCTCTTCCTCTTGGTAATTCACTTAAATAATCATTGTTCAACAAACAGCAGTATTGTGTAACCAAAAAAGCATGTAGAAGCATACCATAGTTTAACATACTTTATGTTTTGAAATCACTCCAAAAGTCAGTACCATTAAAGCCTTGAACATAAAACTAATCATTCAGATCCCCAAAAAATGTACAAAAAGGCACATTATATCCCAGTGCTTCTGTACTGTGAAATTCAAGTGTAACTGAGCGCTCTCAATATCAACGATCCAAACAGTGACAGTTCACCAATGTTCCCTCCCCTTCTCCAAAACTGGACCACATTTCAGCCCATTTAAGCCTTCAACAAGCATATGTATGCGTAGACTACAACAATAAGCCTAGGTTGGTTGTTTTTTGAAAATATTTAGAAATTATGCTGCAATTTTTTGTACTTTTCTGTCATTGTTCCTGTCACCACTCTTTCAGGGGAATATCGGTAATCAGAACCTGTCCACGTCCATCGAGAGGAAAACAAAATATATTTTCTACTTTCCTGGGTTCACCATTCTTTGTCATCTTGTTTTTTGTAGGTCTTGTCTCCTAGTCGTCGCTCCCTCCGTACATGTCTGCCAGTTTTCTGAAGCGAGGGCCCCAGTCGTTGAGGTAATCGTAGTCCTGGTCCCCTCCGCTGCTGGAGGAGTTGAGGGAGCTTAGGGAGCCGGCTGTGGAACCACTGCCCTCGTAGTCGAACACCAGCAGGGAGTCATAGGGCGGGGCTGTGGGGTCGTTGTCTGCTGCCTTAAGTCCCTGGACGGACAGGAGGAAATAAAAAAACACGGTTAGATGAGTGAGGAGATTAAGGCCAGCCAGTCCACCACGACAGACCCAGTCCCTGTCTGACTACAGCTACAAGATGCCATTCACATTCACAGACATGTTCTTATCCCCCGACTTCCACCTAAACAGGCTAATATTAGACACATTTTCTTAATGTTTTCCTCCCTTCTACATGATCAGAAAATCAGGTCCGGCTCTAACTGTCCATCTGCAGCACAGCATTTTGGCTGTGATGTTTCTGGCATTCAGGATTATCTATAACTTGATCAAATGCTGAGATTGAGCATGACCAAATGCCTCAGCTCACTGGAAGGCTGCCACTGATGAGCTGGCCCTCCATCCTCAACCCTCCTTCACTCCCCTCTCCACAGGCGCTGCCTGAGGGTCTTGGAGCGCTGAGAAGAGGAGATCACTGTAGTGGCACTGACAATATGGCAGCTTTCGCCATGGACCATGATGTAGTACTTCATACCCCCTCCATTTCATGTGTTTAAGTTTTGCCCCAAAACTATGAATGAGGACTGGGGAACGGTGAAGAAATGCAAAGCAGTGTGTGTGCGTGTGCGTGTGCGTGTGCGTGTGCGTGTGTGTGCGCGCGCGCGTGTGCGTACAGTATATATTTGTTCCAGTACGTGTGTTCCAGAAGGTAGGGTAGGATTGGGGGTTTCCATTTTGAAGACTGTACTTAACATTCCCAGAAACTCTCATTGCTGCGTGAGATGTCCTTAAGGGTTGCTATTGCTTTCATAGCCCATTCCTGGATGGATTGCTTATCTATCATTGGAGATGTGCTCTGGCCATGAACTGCATTGGGCTCAGGCCTGAATCCAATCTCTTATCACTGCCACTGAGGAAATCTAACAAATAATAACAGAATTAAAAGAAACCGAGCAAAACACAGAGTCACGACCGAGCCACTAGGCTCATTAGAAACATGTCAGATATGTATTGGAGCTCTTCTATTTTGTTGTTACAACACCACTACCACTTTCTCTGTCTGTCTCGCTCTCTGTCTGTCTCGCTCTCTGTCTCTCTCGCTCTCTGTCTGTCTCGCTCTCTGTCTCTCTCGCTCTCTGTCTCTCTCGCTCTCTGTCTCTCTCGCTCTCTGTCTCTCTCGCTCTCTGTCTCTCTCGCTCTCTATCTCTCTCGCTCTCTGTCTCTTGCTCTCTGTCTCTCTCAAATAAAGGATATGTTGAAACAAAGTGCCTCAACGCTTAGTGATTATTTTCCACTTGTTAGCCTTCGCTAAATGTTTCCTCAGGGCTGTGGCGCTGATCATTTGGTGGGAAATATGACAGAGGGATCGTTCATTACAATTACTGCCATCACTGGTCCGGTGGATAGAGCCCCATCCGGCATAACCACCACCCCACTGGCAGTGTGACAAAGTAAGCCAATCACAGAGCTTCATCCTCCTAATTCCACTAAGATTGAATCATCCACTGTGTGAGAGAGACAATAGTCCATCTTAAGAAAACATTGTGCTGTCCTGTCTTTCCTTGTTTACCCTGACTTCCCCTTTTGTTCAACTGCTCACAATACAGGTCTCTGATTGAATTGAATAACCTATTCAATCCTATTCAGAGATTTGCAGTAGCAAGTTTCTCTGTTAATTTCAGTTGAAATGTTGAATGGAAAAACTTTCCTCCCAATAACATCTACATCTTTAATCTAAAACTGTGTGAACTTTTCATCCAGCACCTGTGGCCAACAAAAGGTTATGTGTACGGTGAGGCTGATTTCCCAGACATTACCTCCCTGAGCGGGAACAGACTAAAAGCTGAATAATAGACTATTGTTGGCCACTCTGAGAGGCTAAATTCTTGGGAGGATTTGAGACCTATGCTTAAATTTTAACTCCCCCTTTTTGAATTAACTGCCAAAAGCTCTGTAGGCATGGGGTTGTGTGCACACTCCAGACTTTGAGCCCAGACCCGTAACCCCATCCTCACCCCCCTCTCCCTGGGCAGCCAGGTCAGATTCCAATGGCAATGACGACAAGGCATAAACTAGCTGCCAGCAGGGTGTAGTGGATAGAATCTACCATTACCGCCTGTGTGTGTGTGTGTGTGTGTGTGTTATGGGAAACAGGCTGACATGTACTGCCTGTAATGTGGATGTCTGGGTCAGGATGCTCCGGCCCACAACATCTTCCTGTCCTTGTATATAAAGAATACATTAAACAGCAGACTTTTCTCTGCTCCAACAAGTTGCTCAGTTTTGCAACTTTTTTTTGCGCACTGGGCAAACCAGTCAAACTCACTCAATATAAATTGAGCTGACAGGAGCATTAAGTGTATTCAGGACTTTTCTGAGAGAGCGAGAGAGCGAAGGAGGGGGAATGGTAGAGATATAGCGTGAGTAGGGGAAGCTGAGCTGAAAGGGCAAGTTCTAATCTAAAAACATGGGAATAGGCCAAAAACTGTGAGAGGGAGAGAACTCACTTTGTAATACTGTGAAAGTATTGTCTGTTGGAGCTGGTGAAGAATACATGACTGTCTTTTTCATTATAAATTCCCCCGCTGGACTCAATGGTGGCCTGAGGCAAGCGAGGCCATGTTGAACAGAACAGGGTGCCTCTATGGAAAACCAATGTGCTTCTCTTTCTCATCCCACTAGATATGTACAGAGCGACGTCTGAAGCTAACTCCATCCCATGCTACACGGCTAAGAGAAAAATAAAATGATCTACAAGTGAACTCTTTGAATACTCATAATAACGTGTGGATTTAGCTAATTTAAATTGGACACATAATAAATAGTGAAGTTTTATCAATGAAAAAAAAAAGGTGAGGTTTCCATCAACCTTTTTATGCAAGTAAAGTACATGGTGGATAAATATATATATTTTTTTAATTAATGCGAGAAATGTTGGTGGAAACCTTTTTATGCGCAAATACTGGTCATGCTATGTGGTCCTCCCACTACGACTTGTCGGGAAACCATGCAGTTTATTAGGCTACAGATTAAATAAATTATGAGGAACTTCATAGGGTGGTGAAAGTGCAAGATGATGAGTTTGATGCTCCTTTCCAATAAATATTGAGGGTCTTATTCGGGTGACATGATAATCGATGCTTGGCTGAAGTTTGACAAATACAAATATCATGTAGGCTATACGTGGACTCTATCTGCACTCTATCTGCGCTGTTGGCTAGAGCGCACGTGCCAATACCAGTGGGCACACTATATAATGCAACATTTCTTGTGAGAAAACCATCAATAGAGTTGAAAATGCAATGGAAACCCATTTCACTTGTATTTTTTATTCAGTACATGGGAATTTGACCAGAAAAGGTATTTTTATGTGCACTACGTCATCACGCACAGCCATTTATCTGCAACAAGTCAATTTGATGGAAACATCTCTGGTGGGAAAACGCAAGTTGTTTTAATGCAGATTTTAGAATATTTGCATGAAAATCTATTGCCAATTAGATCGAAACCTATCTATATTCATGTCATTTTAAACTCAAACGGGAAAGTTAATTCATGAAATTCATTAACCTTTCATGTTTGTATTTATTATGGATCCCCATTAGCTGCTGCCAAGGCAGCTACTCTTCCTGGGGTCCAGCAAAATTAAGGCATGTGTCTGCTTTTGTTTCAATCAATACTTCCATGAGTACAGGGAAAGAGCTTGCTAATTTAACCTCAACGAAATTCAAAAGTGAAGCCTGCACCATCTACCTCAACTGTTTTCCTTTATTTCGAAGCATTCGCTTCATTTCATTAAATTGACAATTTAATGAAGTAATTCTCTAAATCCTCCTGATCTTGCCATTGACAATGGACTTTGAGAGGGAGGCAATTTCCTCTCCCTGCTGCATTACTCTAGATGTTTGTTTTTTTACCTCGTTGATGAAGTCTCCGATGTCCCCTGGGTGTGGGGCTGCTGACCTTATAGGGTACTGGGGCTCAGGGTGCAGCGGCCTCTCATCCATACGCCGTATCCCCACAGGCTTGATGGCATCAGGCTCTATCGTGTCGGGCTGCTGGAGCTGGCTCAAGTCGTAATCCTGGAGAGGAGGGGGAGAGGAGAGGCAGATGGGAGTCAGCAAGGAGCCAGAGATAAGTGTATATCCTCACAGAGCTGGGGAGAGGAGCTTGGCATGGGCAGAACCCCCCAACCGGACCCAGACTCGGATCCATACACACCACAGGAGGTTGGTGGCACCTTAATTGGGGAGGACAGGCTCATGGTAATGGCTGGAGTGGAATCAGTGGAATGGTATCAAATACATCAAACACATGGTTTATATGTGTTTTATGCCATTGCATTTACTCCATTCCAGCCATTATCATGAGCGACCTTGTAACAATAGAGCTAAAGAAACCTATCAATGGGTGGACTTTAGACTGTTTGTAAACACCACTTAGACAGTTAGCTGCTTTTAACAAGATCCAGCGTCAGGGTCAAGGCTAAGAAACAGAGCATCAGTCGACAAGCCAGTTGTAATAGAGAGGTGTTCTTCTGGAAGGGTGCGCAGAAAACTGTTCTGCTGTAATCAAGCCCTAGGCACGGAATAGCGGATATGCATAAGCCATTAATTATCCTATTAACATTGCCAAGGCAACCTGACTGGCTTGTTTGGTTTGTGCAGTGTCGAGAGAGAGAGAGAGAGAGAGAGAGAGAGAGAGAGAGAGAGAGAGAGAGAGTTGTGATGTGGATGAGAAGACAGCAGTGAGGAGCTGGACTGATATGCTATCAGAGAAGATATGATGGAGAGAATGCCATGGGATAATAGCTGTGTGTTTAATAAGCGTGCATGATGGATTGTCCCTCAGCAGATTTTCGGTAATGCATCCATCTCTAATATCCCCCTTCAAAATTGTCCCTGCTTACTTGCACATATAACTATGCACATTTACACGCACGCACGCACACACACACACACACACACTCAAACAAACACACACACGAACGCACACACATGCAAACATTTGCATGATTAAAGATGGACCATATAAAACACATACAGTGCCTTCAGAAAGTATTCACACTCCTTGACTTTTTCAACATTTTGTTGTGTTACAGCCTGGATTTAAAATAGATTAAATTTAGATTATTTTACTGGCATACACACAATACCCCATTGTGTCAAATTACAAATTAATAAAAAATGAAAAGCTGAAATGTCTTGAGTTAACTTCTTAGGGCTAGGGGGCAGTATTTTGAAGTTCGGATGAAAAACGTGCCCAAAGTAAACTGCCTGTTACTCAGGCCCAGAAACTAGGATATGCATATAATTAGTAGCGTTGGATAGAAAACACTCTGAAGTTTCTAAAACTGTTGAAATAATGTCTGTGAGTATAACAGAACTGATATGGCAGGCAAAAACCAGAGCGAAATCCATCCTAGATGTCTGAATCAGTCATGTCACACTGTTTTCAATTCGCATGCTATTCAAAGCAGGGGATTTTAGCTCCCAGATTGCAGTTCCTATGGCTTCCACTAGATGTCAACAGTCTTTAGAAAAAGGTTGGAATGTTCAATCATGAAAATCAAGGGAGTAAGACCACTTGTTCACAATTCCTGACATTTAATCCTAGTAAAATTCCCTGTCTTAGGTCAGTTAGGAACACCACTGTATTTTAAGAATGTGAAATGTCAGAATAATAGTAGAGAGAATGATTTATTTCATATTTTATTTCTTTCATCACATTCCCAGTGGGTCAGAAGTTTACATACACTCAATTAGTATTGGTAGCATTGCCTTTAAATTGTTTAACTTGGGTCAAACTTTACGGGTAGCATTCCACAAGCTTCCCAAAATAAGTTGGGTGAATTTTGGCATATTCCTCCTGACAGAGCTGGTGTAACTGAGTCAGGTTTGTAGGCCTCCTTGCTCGCACACACCTTTTCAGTTATGCCCACAAATGTTCTATAGGATTGAGGTCAGGGCTTTGTGATGGCCACTCCAATACCTTGACTTTGTTGTCCTTAAGCCATTTTGCCACAACTTTGGAAGTATGCTTGGGGTCATTGTCCATTTGGAAGACCCATTTGCTACCAAGCTTTAACTTCCTGACTGATGTCTTTAGATGTTGCTTCAATATATCCAAATAATTTTTCTACCTCATGATGCCATCTATTTTGTGAAGTGCACCAGTCCCTCCTACAGCAAAGCACCACCACGACATGATGCTACCACCCCGTGCTTCACGGTTGGGATGGTGTTCTTCGGCTTGCAAGCCTCCTCCTTTTTCCTCCAAACATAACAATGGTCACTATTTTTGTTTCATCAGACCAGAGGACATTTCTTCAAAAAGTACAATCTTTGTCCCCATGTGCATTTGCAAACCGTAGTCTGGCTTTTTTTATGGTGGTTTTGGAGCAGTGGCTTCTTCCTTGCTGATCGGCCTTTCATGTTATGTCGATATAGGACTCGTTTTACTGTGGATATAGATACCTTTGTACCTGTTTCCTCCAGCAACTTCACAAGGTACTTTGCTGTTGTTCTGGGATTGATTTGCACTTTTCCCAATGGTAAGTACGTTAATCTCTAGGAGACAGAACACATCTCCTTCCTGAGCGGTATGATGGCTGCGTGGTCCCATGGTGGTTATACTTGCGTACTATTGTTTGTACAGATGAACGTGGTACCTTCAGGCATTTGAACATAAGATGGTTTAATTTTATTTTTGGCAGGGAAACGAGGCTACTCAGGTGAGAATTTAAAAAAAAAATTACAAGTGAATCACTTTTTTTTTTGGCGTACCCCCGACGGCATTGCTATTTATTAACAACATGTGTGTTAACCATCAGATGAGTGTTTTGGAGATTCCCTTCCACATGTTGCAATCTGAGCGACTACTACCTCATCTGTTGCTGTTATCAAGGGCAATTTGACTTGTTAGGTCTCTAACCTTCTTACTGACTGTGGCTGGATTGACTGTTGCTGGCATTGGCACCCCAGGAGACTAGCTACCCTACCGATTTATTCCATAATGTTATCATACCGGAACACATGATTAGAGAGTTTTACTAGTTGTATTGTAGTTGAGACTACACATGGCAAGGAGTGATTATTGACAGTGTTTGGTGATGTTAGGTTGCTCTGGATGGTAATAGAAGAAGAATTTCGAACTAGTCATCGGATGTAAAACAGAAGAGGAAGCGCGTTCACGGGCTCGCGCGCGCTGTGTTTTTTTCCTTTCCTATCGTCCGGTTTATAATCCGGTTGAAATATTATAGTAAATATACATAAAAGTGTTCCTAAGGATACATTATCAATGATGTTTGATTGTTCTTGGACAAGTGTATAGGTATAATGTGAACGCGTTCTCAACGGCGACTCAACGGTGGATTTTATGATCATAACGCGCCAACCAAACTGAGATTTATGGATATAATAAATGACTTTTTCTAACAAAAGAAGCATGGATTGTCTTCGTTGGACACTTGGGAAGCCCTCAGCAGAAGTTCTTCGAAAGGTAAGGGATTTTATATTAGCGATTTTATGCGTTTTTTGAGACCCGTGTTGGGTTATGGATTTATGCTATTGCGTAAATATTATTGGTGCTACCCTCAAACAATCAAATGTTGTGCTTTCGCCGTAAAGCCTTTTTGAAATCTGACAACGCTGTGATATTGCCAAGAATCAGAGCTTTTGATGACTATGCAACACCTGTATATTGATGAATGTTTAATAATTCAACTTTTGGATTTTGAATTTGGCGCCTCACATTTCACCGGGTAGCGCCCCACCACTCCGTAAGTAGTTAAGCAGTCCTGCAGGACGGTTTCCAGGTAGCGACTTTCAGAATTGCGTTTTGTAGTCATATTCCCCACAAAGTGGAGTGATTGTTCGCAACGGCGTGATGTGTCATTTGTGTTCATGGTGAAAACAGATTGACTTATCTGAGTTTGAGTGGAATTGGCTATAGCAATGTTTTTTACCTTGTGTGTTACAACACTTGTATTGAAGTCGATTGTCAAAGCCCGTGGGCTTGTTCCTGGATCAAATGGGCACTGGATTGGGCTTTGAGTGAGAGCGGGGGTTATTGGATTGTTTACGTCCTCGCTAATGGTGTTAATTTCGGCGGACCTGTTCTCTGCCAATTCCACGCCTAGTGATGGCGACTTATCTTTTTCCTCTTTCTCAATTTTTTTGGAGCTTCTGTACTTCTCTTAGCAGATATTTTAGAGAGTATTGGTTTAAGTTTTTAGCATCATTGAACGCTTTGGTACCCTTGTGCCTTGACACTTTGTGTGGGTTGATTAGCGGCAGTCGTTTCACTGGCGACATTCTTTATAGTTATTTTGACCGTGGTGGTTATTAGTGTTGTGATTTGTGGTAGATACCGTTTTTGTGTATCATCTCTCACTGCTCCTGAGTCAGAATGGTGCCGGAGGGGATGGCTGCCGTTTTACGTGCTCCTAACCAACTGTGCTATTTTGTTAGTTTTTTAAAACTTATTTTGTACATAATGTTGCTGCTACCATCTCTTATGACTGAAAATAACTTCTGGACATCAGAACAGCGATTACTCACCTTGAACTGGAAGAAGATTTTTTCTATAACGAGTCCGACCGAAGGATATACTGCTTTCTCGGGAACGGGCCCAAATCCCCGTCATTTGCGTGAAGAAATGATGGAGAAAAAGGGTAGCGGAGGTCGGGCTGCCTTCTGAGAATTCGTAGGCGAGTGAGTAAACCCCCACTGCCATCCGTTCTATTGGCCAATGTGCAATCATTGGAAAATAAAATGGATGAACTACGATCAAGATTATCCTACCAACGGGACATTAAAAACTGTAATATCTTATGTTACACCAAGTTGTGGCTGAAAGACGACACAGATTATATAGAGCTGCCGGGATTTTCCATGCAACAGCAGGACAGAGAAGCTATGTCTGGTAAGACGAAGGGCGGTGTTGTGTGTCTATTTGTCAATAACAGTTGGTGCATGGTGTCTAATATTAAAAAAGCCTTGAGGTATTGCTCGCCTGAGGTAGAGTACCTTATGATAAGCTGTAGTCCACACCATCTACCAAGAGAGTTCTCATCTATATTATTCGTAGCTGTCTATTTACCACCACAAACCGATTCTGGCATTATGACCACACACAACCAGCTGTATAAGGCCGTAAGCAAAGAAGAAAATGCTCATCCAGAAGCGGCACTCCTAGTGGCCGGGGACTTTTATGCAGGCAAACTTCTACCAGCATGTCACATGTGCAACCAGAGGAAAAACAACTCTAGACTACCTTTACTCCACACACAGAGATGCATACAAAGCTCTCCCCCGCCCTCCATTTTGTAAATCTGACCATAATTCTATTCTCCTGATTCCTGCTTACAAGCAAAAACTGAAGTAGGAAATACCAGTGACTCGCTCAATACGGAAGTGGCAAGATGACATGGATGCTACTCTACAGGACTGTTTGACTATTACAGACTGGAATATGTTCCGGGATTCATCCAATGGCATTGAGGAGTATCAGTCATCGGCTTCATCAATAAGTGCATTGAGGACGTCGTCTCCATGGTGACCGTATGTACATATCCCAACCAGAAGCCATGGACTACAGGCAACATCTGCATCGAGCTAAAGGCTAGAGCTGCCGCTTTCAAGGAGAAGGACACTAATCCATACGCTTATAAGAAATTCCGCTATGCCCTCCGACGAACCATCAAACAGGCAAAGCGTCAATACAGGATTAAGATTGAATCCAAGTAAAGCCCCCTCAGGCCAAACCCTCCCTTAACCCGGACGACGCTGGGCCAATTGTGCGCCGCCCTATGGGACTTCTGATCACGGCCGGTTGTGATACAGCCCGGGATTAACCCGGGTCCGTAGTGACTGCGATGCAGTGCCTTAGACCGCTGCGCCACTCGGGAGGACTCGTATCATGTTTATTTTAATATAAACACATGGATCATGTTTATCTTAATAAAAACACATGTATCATGTTTCTTTTAATATAGACACATGCATCATGTTTCTTTTAATATAGACACATGCATCATGTTTCTTTTAATATAGACACATGCATCATGTTTCTTTTAATATAGACACATGCATCATGTTTCTTTTAATATAGACATATGTATCATGTTTGTCTTAATATAAACATTCAAACACACAGATTGACAATGCATGTAACCATTTCCCCTCACATTGGCTGGAAGGGGACAATGGCCGTTACACATCCTAGAGCAGAACGCCATGTGTGCGTCCCCTCTAGCCTCCGTCCTCCTCCCAGCCCATCTCCCTGTGACCCTTCCATGACCTTTTACGCTACAGGGTCATCCCAGAGGTCAGGGCGTAGTAACAGAGAACTACACCATAAAATTACAGTCACAGAGCCTCAACTGGATAATGATGACACACTACGCCCTCAAGGTAACCATTCTTCACACATCACACCACTAAGCACCAACCCACAGACATATAATTTCCCCTGCCACGCCCGGACAACACAATGAATCACCAACACTGTGGCTGGACATTCCAATGTTGGACTTTAGCCTCCCCTTGATCTTAAAATGGGTGGAGCTGGGCAGTAAACAACCACAACAACATCGGATAAACAAACTCATCACGTAAGGGGAGGTATTTCACTTCAAATATCTATTTAATATTCTGCTTAAAGCAAAGGTTTGGCTGACGATGGCCCTGAGCTGCACCTATTGACTGACTGCGTCCTTCCTCTAGAGTGAGAATTTAAGAGGCTACTGTTTTCCTTTTTTTCTTTTGACAATTGAATGATTAATTAGGATACCTGCTGTGGCTGCATAAACAGGTTTGTTCTGTCAAGACAAAATAGCCCGGTGTTAATTTAATAACAGGACTGTTTTTCCAGATAATGAAAGGACGCATCTTCAAGCTATTTTGTTTGTGTGGCCTCGAAATAAAAATGTCCATATGTATTTGTAATGAATATATCATATGCAGCTTTCCACTGTGGTCCTTTGAAAAACTAGACAGAGATCAAGAGGTCACACTTTATTTGGATAGTCCCATGTAGATGATCTACAGATTGTCAAACTATCAACAAACAATATGTTGAAAAGCAAATGCAAATGCTAAAAGGTTAGGGCTAGGGTAAGGGTTAAGTTTAGGGTTAGGATACGGATTTGGGTTAGTGGATAGTTAGTTTAAATGTGGTCAACATATTTATTTTATTTTTTTTTATTTATCCGTTATTTTACCAGGTAAGTTGACTGAGAACACGCTCTCATTTATAGCAACGACCTGGGGAATAGTTACAGGGGAGAGGAGGGGGATGAATGAGCCAATTGTAAGCTGGGGATGATTAGGTGATGGTATGAAGGACAGCTTGGGAATTTAGCCAGGACACCGGGGTTAACACCCCTACTCTTACGATAAGTGCCACGGGATCTTTAATGACCTCAGAGAGTCAGGACACCCGTTTAACGTCCCATCCGAAAGACGGCACCCTACACAGGGCAATGTCCCCAATCACTGCCCTGGGGCATTGGGATATTTTTTTAGACCTGAGGAAAGAGTGCCTCCTACTGGCCCTCCAACACCACTTCCAGCAGCATCTGGTCTCCCATCCAGGGACTGACCAGGACCAACCCTACTTAGCTTCAGAAGCAATATACAAAATTACTAAGCAGCTACAATGCCTTGCAGTTGGATTACAACCTGTAATTTAAATGGATTTTTATTTGGATTTCATGTAATGGACATTGTCCAAATTGGTGAAGTGAAATCAAAAAAATAACTTGTTTAAAAAATAAACAGAAAAGTGGTGCATGCATATGTATTCACCCCCTTTGCTATGAAGCCCCTAAATAAGATCTGGTGCAACCAATTACCTTCAAAGTCACATAATTAGTTAAATAAAGTCCACCTGTGTGCAATCTAATTGTCACATGATCTGTCACATGATCTCAGTATATATACACCTGTTCTGAAAGGCCCCAGAGTCTGCAACACAACTAAGCAAGGGGCACCACCAAGCAAGCGGCACCATGAAGACCAAGGAGCTCTCCAAACAGGTCAAGGACAAAGTTGTGGAGAAGTACAGATCAGGGTTGGGTTATAAAAAACATCCTAAACTTTGAACATCCCACGGAGCACCATTAAATCCATTATGAAAAAAATTGAAAGAATATGGCACCACAACAAACCTGCCAAGAGAGGGCCGCCCACCAAAACTCACGGACCAGGCAGGGAGGGCATTAACCAGAGAGGCAACAAAGAGACCAAAGATAACCCTGAAGGAGCTGCAAAGCTCCACAGCGGAGATTGGAGTATCTGTCCATAGGACCACTTTAAGCCGTACACTCCACAGAGCTGGGCTTTACGGAAGAGTGGCCAGAAAAAAAGCCATTGCTTAAAGAAAAAAATAAGCAAACATGTTTGGTGTTCACCAAAATGCATGTGGGAGACTCCCCAAACATATGGAAGAAGGTAGTCTGGTCAGATGAAACTAAAATTGATACTTTTGGCCATCAACAAAAACGCTATGTCTGGCGCAAACCCAACACCTCTCATCAACCTGAGAACATCATCCCCACAGCGAAGCATGGTGGTGGTGGCAGCATCATGCTATAGGGAGGTTTATCATCGGCAGGGACTGGGAAACTGGTCAGAATTGAAGGAATGATGGATTGTGCTAAATACAGGGAAATTCTTGAGGGAAACCTGTTTCAGTCTTCCAGAGATTTGAGACTGGAACGGAGGTTCACCTTCCTGCAGTACAATGACCATAAGCATACTTCTGAAGCAACACTTGAGTGGTTTAAGGGGAAACATTTAAATGTCTTGGAATGGCCTAGTCAAAGCCCAGACCTCAATCCAATTGAGAATCTGTGGTATGACTTGAAGATTTCTGTACACCAGCGGAACCCATCCTACTTGAAGGAGCTGCAGCAGTTTTTCCTTGAAGAATCGGCAGAATAACTATTCACCCCCCCCCCCCCAAAGTCAATACTTTTTTTTGTCTTATTTCTTGTTTGTTTCACAATAAAATGTATTTGGCATCTTCAAAGTGGTATTTTAATTTTAAGGTTGTAAGGCAACAAAATATGAAAAATGCCAAAGGGGGTGAATACTTTCGCAAGTCACTGTACAAACCATCTACTTGGGCCTATCCAAATAAAGTGTTACCCAAAGAAGTACTTCAGTTTGAGACTGCATTTAAGTGCAGGCAGGGCTAAAAGAACACTCATCACGATTGAGTTTCTCTATCAACTTACAGAACTTCCACAGAAGTTTCTGGAATTTGATATTCTTTCTGCACCACATTATTCTCCACTTCCCACATGGCCAGTGAGCAAGGGGCTGATCAGCTGTCTCCTCTTGGTAGAATGAGTGCCACATGGACTAATAAAAACCCAGGTAATGGCAGTCAGCAACTAAAATAAAATACTTTGAGAGCGCCGAGCGGCCACTGCACTGACACTTCAATTTCCTCCCCAACGGGAGAGATAGGGAGAACAGAGGTGAGGCATTATATAGTCCACATCACTGGGGCAGTCTGGTTCATTTTTTACCCACAATACAACCCCGACGGACTGACTTCCAGATTCCATAGACAAGACCATTTCCTTCTGAGGTCCATCCCTCCTCCTCCACCTAGCTCAAAATAGAATCTTGTTTTCTTTCGATAAATATGAAATATGTTACCTTTCCTGCTTCTAAGGTATTTGAGGAGGGTTATATCACACTGTCTTCAGACATTACTGTTTGTGTGTGTGTTTCTGTGTGTGTGTGCTTCCGTGTGTGCACATCCTTATACGTGTTTGCTTCTGTGTATATGTGCCTGTGTGTATGTGTGTGTGTGCCTGTGTGTGTGCGCATGTTCCCTCCTGCCCAATCATTGGTAGATATGTAGATGGAGCTTCATTATAACACAGCAGCAGATGTCTGTCTCCCAATTACATTATCGCTGCAATAACCAGCCCTGAACACTACCTGGCCCAGTGTGTGGAGTCCATCACAAAATGGGCCCATATCAAGAACACACTCCATTTGTTAATGATATTACCAGACATTTACGAAATGATTCCCTTGTATTAACTGGAGTTTATTACAACAAGTGTGGGTTAGTATTGTAAGTAATCTGATGTCTTGTGTGTGTGTGTGTAAGTGTGTTTTTGTGTATGTGTGTGTGTGAATGTGTGAGTGAGTGTGTGCGTGTGCACCTGTTTGTATATATGTGTGTGTGCACGCCTGCATGCATGTGTGTGTGTATATATGTTATTATATGTGAGTGTGTGTGACTGTATGTGTGTGTGTGTGTGTGTGTGTTTCTCTACCTGGTCCTCTTCTCCTCCTCCCTCCTCGTCATACTTCAGGATGTTGTCTCTGACATCGTCCTCAGGGTCAATAAGCAGCTGCTTGGCCTGACGCTCCTTATCACGACGCTTCATCCATACCACAAACAACAACACAAGAACTACAGAGGAGGAATGGAAAGGGAGGCAGGGAGGGATCGAGAGAGAGGTAAATAAAGAAATAAAAAGAGAGCAAAATATCCCATATTACAAAACATAAGATATTTTGCATACACATGTAAATCAATTCAGAACGTAAACCTTGCCACGAGACTGATCAGGACTATCTATCGTTTGGGTAATCCAGAAATAATCTACTGCTATCTCTTGGCCATGACGTTTAGCTCCCTTAATAATCCCTGCGGCAGTGTTCAGGGATGGCAATGGATGACATTTATCTTGTTTTGTACAGTGCATTGCAAAAGTATTGGCGTTTTTTCCTATTTTGTTGCATTACAACCTGTAATTTTAATTGATTTTTATTTGGATTTCATGCTTTGTTTCACAATAAAAGTATATTTTGCATCTTCAAAGTGGTAGACATGTTGTGTAATCAAATGATACAAACCCCCAAAAATCTATTTTAAATGCAGATTGTAAGGCAACAAAATAGGGGGGTGAATACTTTCGCAAGCCACTGTATGTGTGTGGTCGGCGGGGTGACGGCACTGGTGTCTGGTGTCTGGTGTGTGTGTGTGTGCATGCGTGCACTGAGGCAAAGCGGCAGTGGGACACTCACTGAGCAGGATGATGATGCAGAGCAGGATGGCGATGATGGCGCCCGTGCCCAGCCCTGCAGCAACAATGTGCTGCTGGTCAGTGCAGTCCCCGTTGTGGTCACACTGACACACCTTGACCCTCAGGTAGGATGTGTTGGACATGGGCAGGTTGCCAGAGTCAGTGATGATGATGGGGATCTCGTAGATGCCGCTTTCCAGGAAACCGATCTTCAGGCTCAACTGGGCAATGTCACCTGGGGGGGGGGGGGGAATGAGAGCGGGAGGGAGGGAGACGTAAAGGAAGAGAAAATGAGAGAGAAATAGAAAAATGTAACTCAACGACGAAAAACGACATAACACAAAACTACACTAACCTTAAACTCTACATAACAAATCCCAAGTGCAACTTTTTAATCTCTGAACTATATTGAGTATACAACTTACTACTACTGGGAAAAAGCTGAATAGAACAGCATAAATTCCTATACCTGGAAGTTGTCAACATATGTCATCCAAAATATGGTCAGGATTTATATTTATAATTTTATAAACCCACTGAAGACCTTTTGATAATGGCGCTTAGGCTAAACCCCCCAGCTCCTATAATCCATTTGGCTGTTATACTATTAAGATATTTATTCACTGTGGTTTACACTCACAACATCTAACCACTAGCAACGCACAACAAATGAGTCATTCCTCTTTTTTTGTGTTGGCATGATTAGCATAATCAATTAGTGAGCTGCTTGATGAAGCGAAGGCCTGCTATTAATCTCTTTTATAGTACATTGTCTTCATTAAGGTCATGTGAGGAACCCACACTAAGAGCACTGTCTATTGTTAATCACTGCACCTGGCCCAATGAAAAGCCTGAAACCACATGTCAACCCATGGACATGAAGCCTATACAGTACTGCTTCTAAGCCAGTGCCAAGCACATACAGTCCCAAACCATACAGTGTTATTATCACCATCCAAATAACTAGGGCCACACAGTACTGGTGGTTCTCCATTTTCACTGGCAGTTGATTGATGAATGTCATTTATTGGCCAGAATGGCTCCTGGTGACCCAGGTCTAAATCGGTCTCTGATTACATGGGAAGAATGAAAACCAGAAGTACTACTGACCCACAGGCCCAGGTATATTGATTAGCCCTCAATTTGTTGTTGTTGTGTCTTACCACTGAGCCGTGTGATGGTCCAGTTTCTCCGTATGTCTGAGGGCCTGTTAGCCAGCTCGAATGCGAAGGGTCCGGCATTAGAGTTGAGGTCTCCGTCTAGCGCTGTGATGTTGATGCCGTTGGGCTCAGGTTTCTCACACATCTCAGTCTCCTGGGGGTAGACATGGGGGGCGTTGTCGTTGATGTCCAGCAGGAAGATCTGCAGGGTGCCTGTACCGCTCGCCGGGGGGACGCCTGGACAGGACAACACACACAGACAGACAGGGACACACGCACGCACACACACACATACATTGATAAAAATATAGATTTTAACAAATCAACATAACGATAAGGGAAAATATATAACGAAGTGATCTGCCTCATTTTAATGCATGATGTGTCACTGCACTGTGGTAATGCATAAAGTCCTTATCCTGAGCCTGGTGCTTGGTGCTTGGTGCTAAACTAGGGCATAGAGGAGCAGCAGCAGCCACCCTGCAGGGACAGGACCCCTCCAGACAGGGGGGAGGGCAGAGGGTCTGGGTGTGTGATCTGAAGAGAGTGTGTCTTCCTGACGAAGGGGGAGGCCACGGGGTGAGAATACTAAAGCAGACAGACAGAGAAGAGCCTACTGTCGCTGCCTTAGCCCCGGAGCCCCAGAGCCTCAGCTCCTCTATGTATTCATGGGGCTAAGAGGATTTTTTGCCATTCAGGCCACGCTCAAAGGAGCTAGTCATCCAATCCTAACCTATTAATGCTGAGAAAACTCTATATTGGGTGAGTTTAAGCCTATTGGCCTGTGCTGTGCTCCGTGGAACAGGCTAAACCTGAACAGAGGTAAATCCAGTCAGGGAAGGAGAGAGGAGAGAGGTGAACACCTCCACAGAGTGGCTGTTTAGTCTGGGCTGGCTCGGAAACATTTCCTTTCAATTTTGCTACATTGATGTCTGGGACAATATTAACCTTGAACAAAGTAGCTGTGTTTGACATTTTTGCTTGCTAAAAACAATATTCTCCCAGGTTACTTGTGGGAAGCAGATATTAGAGCCTGGTGGCTAGGCTATGTACCGCTGTCAGAAGCCAGGAAGGTGGCGCTGTACATGTTGTCCTTCACGTAGGGCGATTCACGGTCCAGGACGGCGATGGTTGTGATGCGCCCGGTGTTAGGGTCGATTCTCAGCCAGTTGGCTGGGTCTGAGAGCCTGGTGTATCTGAGAATACAAAGGACGAGTCAAAAGAGAACCATTACGCTCTCCCAGAAGCTTGGTTGGTGCGTAAAACCTGCAAATTCAGACAAACAAAAAGGTGTAATGGGTCCGCACTCAACAAGTTGTCGCATAAAGCTTACTTCCTTATTCTACTTTTTTAAATGATTTTCACTGCATCAGGCTTTACAGCCTTCTTCAGTGTGTACATTTACAGAGGACGAGGAAAGCTTACATGTTCGTTTTTCTCTCATGCAGACGTGTAAATTTAAGGCTAAAGGTGTTAAATGTTCAATAAAAGGGAGTGTTTTCATTGACGTAATGCCAGTCAGTGCTTTGAGCAAACTGTATGAAAAATGATGCATGAATACAGCTATTTAGTGTCATTATTACCTAATGGTCTGTTGCATGAATCTATCAGGGTCCTGTGCTGTGAAGGTGGTTAGTGCTGATTCTGGTTGCATCCCCTCCTCCAGTTTGATGAGTTTGGGGTTGGGTTCAAAGTAAGGGCTCTCGTTGACATCGATGACCCTGATGGAGACCGTGGCGGTGGACTGGCGAGGGGAGTGGATGCCCCGGGCGAGGGACACCTCGTTCACCGCTACCACCGTCAACACGTACGTCCTGCTGATCTCATAGTCGATTGGCTGTAGAGAGGAAACCAACAGTATATAAGTACTGTATGTTCCATTGAGTGTAAGAGAATGGATGGATAAAGTATTTATTCTGTTTTTCTTGATCAATAAATATATATATTTTTTTCTAATGCCATAAGACAAAGAGCCCAGGAGAAGTCAGCTAGGAGATACTGTAGTTAGTTCTACAACTGTTGACCAATTAGTCTTCAATTGCTATACACACACACACACACACACACACACACACACACACACACACACACACACACACACACACACACACACACACACACACACACACACACACACACAGAGTTAAATAAAACAGTTGACATGCACCTTTGTTCTCTCTGCTATAGATAACTCCTACAGCTTACAAACATAGAAGGCATTATAAACTACTCATTTAATCTTTAAAAGCTGTTTTCGCTATTCATGGTCAGTGGCTCCTGGGGAGATAGGGGGGTGGATTGAATCTGAGGGGGTAGCAGCCAGTCTCACCTTGACAACAGTTACCAGGCCCTCGTTAGTGGTGGGGTCGGTTGGCACGGAGAACCTGCCGGTGGGGTCGCCCCCGGTGATCTTGTAGACGGTGTTCCAGGCTGGCGTGTTGGGCTGGTCTTTGTCTGTCACCGTTAGGTTGGCCACAATGACATTCACCCGGTTCTCAGGCACCTCTCCAAAGAACTACATGAATAAAAGATGGTGGATGGGACAGAGAGCAGTTAGAGAGCAGTTAGACATACTGCTGCGCCAGTGGAAAACACAGGCTCTGTGCTCCAGCACTACACTCCTGACATTTCAGGTAAATAAATGTCCACAGCAACTTATCATGTTATCTTCACCATCTGATGGAAAAACAATACACTTACATTACACAGAGGGGAAGCATCTCTCACAAATACATTCAGCACCTTTCTCTGCTCTCCTCTCCTCTGCTCTCGCTCATCTCCTCTCTTTGTCTGCCTGATGTACTTAGGGTGTCAGTACTTACATGTGTCAACATCTGGTCGGAGTAGGGCAGAACAGCAAACGGATGACTGGCTAACAGCTAATCTTTATGCCATCTGAAATGCTCTGCAAGCAAGGCTGAGTGTGTGCTATGTGTGGGTTAAGTACATATAGACAGTGTGACAGTGCTATGACTGTAACACACAGTGTGGTGTAGTACATGGATGTGAAGCTGTGTTCTTTCTCACCGTCTCTGCAGTGAACTCCGGTGGGTTGTCATTGATGTCCGTGACTTTGATGACAGCGGTGGCAGTGTTTGAGAGACCGTACATGGGGTTGCCCTCCATGTCTGTGGCCTGGATGATCAATGTGTACTGAGGCACTTTCTGCAAGAAGAAAATGAAGAAAAACATGTTGGTAAATAATTAACTATGTATACGAACAACACCTAAACCCTAGTGTTGAGCCTTATGTGTAGGTTGAATCTTACATAAACCAAAATAATGATCATTTTCAATTTCTCTACATTATTAAATTCAATTACTCTTATCTTAACAACCTACTATCTGTCAAACCACAATGAGGAGATTGAGGAATCCTAGTTATTCTCACAATGATCAAGTCCACATAATTTCCCTGTGGAGAAAGAAAGGATCTCTAGAAGTCTGCTTGCTGTGGGAGTGCAACACTTCCACATTTCCACTCTGTGTAGCATCATGGTGCATGATGGGTAATCCCGCTGTAATAAATTACTCCCTTCACATTAAAAGCCACTCAAGTGACTAGGTAATGAGAATCGGGCAAATTACTTTCACGGTGGCAACTGCCGTACATATAACAGCTATAACAGTGGCCCCAGGGGTGAACTTGATATAGCAGGCCAGCTAGCAAAATTGCCCTCGCCAGAATTGCACCAACTGGCTTTGTTTCTCCCCCTCAACTTATATATTTATTTCGTAACTTTCATCCAGCAAGACCATCGCCATGCAATTCAATAGGAGAGTGTTACCATTAATAGCAACGGGGAGAAAAAGAAACATTTATCTGCTCAATGATGCATGTTGCCTCCTTGTTAGAGGCAATAAGTATGAAGTGGGCGATGAGTCCATTTCTGGGCTCCGTTGGTAAAATGGTAATCAGTCATGCTTAGTGAGCTTAATTAGTTTTGAGACACAGTGAAGATTATCATCAGCAAAAACAACCCAAAACTACACTGTTCTATTTGTTTTCAAATCTGTATCTGCAATCCACAGCACATTTAGGTAAACAAAGAAAAGGATATCTTGACTTATGCATGTTAGAGGAGTGCTATGCAGCGAAGGAGGAGCACACATGAATTAATGTGATAAATGGCTATGATACTGGGACTGTAACCTTAATGCTACTGCATTGGGGGTTTAATAGGCACACATATGCGCGAGCATACGCATATACAAACTCCTGTATTTGCGTACCTCTCTGTCCAGGCCGGCTGCGACGGTAATGATGCCTCCTGTCTTATTGTTGATGGTGAACATGTTGGATGTCGGGCTCTCAGGATTCTGGGATACGATCTTGTAGCGCAGCATCCCATTGGCTGTTTTGGGGTCATCTTTGTCAACAGACGTTACCGTCATAACAAAGGTCCCTGAGTGATGACAAGACAGACAGAAGATGCAAATAGGGGATTTAACAAGGGTTTTTAAAACAGTATGACCTTGTTTTATTACCTTATCCATTTCGAACAACAACAAAATTAACAAAATGATTACCCCCTGTGATTAATCAATGCTGTTTTATCAAGTGATAGTCTAGTAGCACCGAAGGCCAGAGGATAGGAAGGCTGGGAGGTTGGTCTAGGCCACTACCTGGTTTAGAGCCCTCAGGGATGGTGCCGTTCCATATCTGATGGATGAACTCTGGCCGGTTGTCGTTCATGTCAATCACATTGATTACAATGTCGATGGGGCTCTCTACTTGGTTACCATTCAGATCCACAGCATGGGCTCTCAGCTGTAGGGAGACACCAGGGAGATATCAGCACTCAGCTGGCTGTGGTGGACACATGCATACACACTCATGCAAGAACCAAACAATAAACATTCAGCAAAAACACTAAAATTTACCTGAGCAGAACTTTGGCAATGCAATGGATCTCTTCCTTCAGCTATTTCCAATTATAGAAAAAAAATAAACCCAGAAATGTGCCTTTCAATACTGTTAATGCTTGTTTGTTCACAGTGCAGCGCTTCCAGCGATGCTTGCTCCATTATACCTTCATTACAAACCTGCAATTTATTGTTTTTTTCTGTCTGCCCACTGTCTTATACAAGTCTCACCCTGACTACCAAGGGACCTTGAGCACATGCCAGCCAGCCTCCTGGAATATACAGACAATGTATTAGCCAAGAGGACACATACCTCTGGATAAAGAAGGCTTAAAGCTTGGTACACTGTTTAGAAACCTTTTACTGTAACTGTTCAGAATGTCTGCTCCGTTTCTCCTATTCACTGAACTGCACAAGGCCAAGCTTCTCTCTCTATCACCTAAAGTGAATGCACATCACTTTAGGTGGTGCTGAACCAAAGAAAGCTCGAGCTGAATAGGACCCGCAGACACTATTGCTCCACCTTACCGTTATTTGGCTAGAAAATAACATCCAAAGTGGATCTTGACTTTGTCAGTATGCGTGGTTCTAATCATCTCCTCTCTCTCACGTAGACCCATGTGTGTGTGTGTATGAGACTTACATGGAAGTTGGAAATGTGTTCTCTGTCCAGGGGTTTCATGACAGACAGCTCTCCAGAGATAGGGTGGATGATGAAGATGCCAGTGGGTGGCTGGTCAGCTCCGGGTCCAGTCACACTGTACCTCAGGGAGCGGTTCTTATCATTGTCCGACCGGATCTGTTTCAGAACCCAAAAGTATGTTGGTCAACGATCAATAATCAATTGTGGGTATATATACTGTTCAGAATTCTACTTAAAATAATGTTAAGGCGGAGGTATGTATCGGTGTTGGTGTGGTGCCACGCGCTGGAGTCCCGTTGGTGAGCGGTACAGACAGATCTTCCTCCCTTGCGTGTGTGTATGTGTCTAAACTATATGTGAGTGGTTTGTATTTGAGCCTCTGTGTCTTCCCTGGCCTGTCTATCTCTAGCCATAAGCCTTGGTATCCATGGCGTGTCTGGATGGTGCCTGGTGCCTCACCCTTATGTCATCCATTAAACTCAGCCCCCTAATGCTTCTGGATTAAATATAATACATACAGACAGTATATACTGGACTTAGCACTATGTCAGGAACCAGTAAGCTTATGTTGAGAAAGGATATACTTCTTAACTGACATGAGAAGGATAGCCAGTCCTCCATCATTCATATCCACCCACCCCCTGCCCCTTGAGCATATGATAAAGTGAGGATAATATCTCAACAGGAAACCTGAGGGAAACAAGCCACTGGAGGGCTCTTTGTCATTTTCACTCTCATCTCTAAAGCTACATAATAGCAGGAACATTCATAGTGACGGCTTGACTGACTGGGAGAGGGAAATCAGATACTTTAGCGAAAGCACTTGACCTTTCAGGACGTGGAGTCAATATGGCGGTGGATTGAGTGATAATGCTGGTTGAACAGAAATGACCGGTCCAAAATCTACTGCTGCTCCATAGAACCATAAAGCTCAGAATAAGAGCACTGTCTCCTTTCAGGTTGTGGATAACCGGTGTGATAGGTAGGTGTGTGTGTGTGTGTGCCTATGTGTGTGGCGTCTTACCCGGACCAAGTCCTGGGGGAACTCTCCTCTGGAGTTCTCTGGGACGTTGATTGGGGGGATTACCCAGTCTCTTTTCATGCGTTTGAGCTGGTCCACGGAGCTGCTGTCTGTCTGCCGCAATGGGAACCAGATCTCCTGGAGACCCTGGGACAGAGCTGGGGGAGCTGGGATATCTTGGACCTGTAGGAGAGAAATAACATCTGTTTACCAACTGGACACATGTAAAAACCAATGGCTTTTGGTAGACTTTTTATACAGTAGCCAGAAGACAAATTGTCTTTACCTACCAATGAAGTTATGGAAATAATTCAAGAGAATGCAAATTCTTGACAGCCTAAAACAGTTTTTAGGTAATATAATTTTACATGCTTTGTTAATATCAAACTTTACATGCTTTGCAAGAATAATGATTTCCTTAAAAATCCTGTTTACATGGACACATCTGAAATCAGGCTACCTGATGGAACGTGCATAATAAGAGGGAGGCTCGCTCAGCTGGTGCTAGAACATGCGCAGATCAAATACACCGCTTGAATTCAGATTAAGGTGTTTGCATGTCCTAAATCGGCGTATGCTGACTTCGATTATGACCTTAGGCCGATTAAGATAAGCAGAGTGAGGTGGTTACATGACTAAAGGTATACTTGTCCTACTGCCATAATCAGTTTAATTTCAAATTATTAGTGTGCATGTAAACATACTCATTGAACTATACCAGCTAGAGGACCCAACATAGGAGGGAGGAGGCTTTTTGATGTGGTCATACTATATATTGGATCCATTTCGTTTTTGAGAATTCAGTGAAGGTTAACATTGCCTTCATACGTGTGATGATGTTTTTGAACAGCCTCTCTTTCCAGGCTCTCTTCTCCATGGCTGGGAATGAGAGTAGTGTTTGAGATTCTTTGTCGAGGATAGTACTGTAGCCCCTCAGTTAGCTTTAAATCACAGACCTCCTCTCATGTCCTGATAAAAGCATGCATGCTTCTGTACTTGTCTATAGCCACACACACACACACACACACACACACACACACACACACACACACACACACACACACACACACACACACACACACACACACACACACACACACACACACACACACACACACACACACACACACACACACACACACACACACACACACACACACACACACACACACACACACAGGCTTCAAAAATGGATGTGCCATCCTCCCTCGGCTGTAATGAAAGTGATTTGAAACAAAGGAGGATGGTACCTGCAAGCCAGACTCTATATAGCCAGATGGCTCCATTTGCCTTCACTGTTCCACAGAGAGAGAGACTGTTGGGAGAGAGACCCAAGTAGTGCCAGAGAAGTCACAATAACCTTGAATGCCCGATAGAAAATTTAAACAAGACGCCGGCAAACTTAGGTAGAACAGTCATCCTGCAGAACAGTCATGCTTCCGAAAGTCCCTTCTTAACTCTCTCTCATCCGTCTGTAATTACTGATCGTCAATTTGTTACACAATATCCAAAGTACTAAAACTAGCCTAAAGCCACAGTCTGTGCAAACAGCCAAATTAATTACAGTTTTGCCATGTTACAACACGAGCCCCATCCCACGCAGACTCACCAAGCACGCAGCCCCTCCCTGACCATCTGCGGAGTTGTCGGAGCGCCTCCACTAATCATGTTTGAAATCCGATTATGCTGCTTTCACACATTTGAAATGCAGAGAGGCAAGCGGACAGATAGCGGGGAACATGCATCAGAAATATCTATTACCCTATTAAACCGAAGGAGAGAGTGAGAGCGGTAATTATTTCTGACCTGGCGGCTGGAATGATGAATGGTGTGGAGGGTTTTCTTAGCAGTCTCAGCCCCAGCACAGTCACATCTATCTATCTCTGGAGAGTACTGGAGGTCTCTCTGCCCCCTACATCCTCTGACTGCTAGACTACACTTCAGTATCCCTGAGAACTTGGGAGTGTTTGTGTACTGTGTGTGAGAGATTGTGGCTTTGTGTGTGTGTGTGTGTGTGTGTGTGGCTATAGACAAGTACAAAATCGCCCTCTCTAAAGCCTAGGGTTGGTCTGATGGTGGTGGTGGTGGTGGTAGGGAAGGTCACCCTAGGCTTTAGAGAGGGCAATTCTGTACTTGTCTATAGCCACACACACACACACACACACACACACACACACACACACACACACACACACACACACACACACACACACACACACACACACACACACACACACACACACACACACACACACACACACACACACACACACACACACA
>QNTS01000593.1:0-21822 GCA_003317085.1 Hucho hucho
TTTTTTTTTTTTTTTTTTTTTTTTTTTTTTTTTTTTTACAGCATCTGTGGAATCAATCTATTCAAATGTAGTTTGGTTTTCCTTGTCCAACCTCCCATATTAACCCATCTGATTAAGCAATACACCAATCCTAATTCTCGTTTTTGTTGGGTGAAGACGTTTTCAACCTGCTTCAGATGTTTTGTCAAGGCATTAAAAGTATTACTGTGCTTTTCCCCTCATGTTTAAGAGAGCCTCCATGTTGTATTCTTAATTCAAAATGAAAAATTGTGCCTTTTTATTTTCTTATACCATTTACATGTGTTAATATTTCCCATGGTTAACACCCGTGCTGGTATGACCCTTTATGTACAGAACAAGTTAATAAAATGTACATCTACTTCTTTAAGTTGCTCTGACGTCTTTCTTATGAGATGGGAATAGGAATGCCCCAAATAAGTCTCCTGCTCAGCATAGATGGGGCGGGGGGATGTGTATGTTAAAGTGGAACAGGAGAGGAGTAGGTGGGTGGGATGTTTTTGCAGCAGGAGTGACTATCTGGAGCACGGGACTGTTGCTCTCCGCTTCATTTCTATCAGTTCCAGTTTTGATTGTGGCTGGGCCCAGGAGAAAGGAAGCAATTAATTAATGTTAATGAAGTGCTAATAAAAGAGAGCTTGCACACACAGCGCTGACCTAGAGAGAGAAACTTTTAAAGGGCAAGGCTTAGTCTCTTTTCTCCTTACATGACCGGTATCCAAATACGTGCATTTAGGTCTACTACATGCAATGCAGCCATCTGAGGTTTCAGGTTAATAGGGTATAATTTGGAATACGTACTCCATTCATTTAATATCAGGTTAGTT
The DNA here is from genome assembly GCA_003317085.1 of Hucho hucho. Taxonomy (NCBI): domain Eukaryota; kingdom Metazoa; phylum Chordata; class Actinopteri; order Salmoniformes; family Salmonidae; genus Hucho; species Hucho hucho. The sequence goes on from QNTS01000593.1 coordinate 846, forward strand.
GTACAATGCCCAAACTATACTGAACAAAAATATAAATGCAACAATTTCAAGTATGCAACAATAGCCAATCAGCGTTGAGCTAGAATGAGCGAGATCAACTGTGAATGGTCCTGGCGAAAGAAATAAAAAAAGTGTCTGGGGAAGCCAGTTTGGATTTGGCGTCTCTTCTATCAAATCGCTTTGAAATCACACGTCATTAACAGAAACAACTTATGTCGCATCTCGTTGTCTTGTTCTCAGATGGCTAGCTAGCTAGCTAAAATTGTCCCTTTCCTAAATTAGCCATGGATGGAGATAGGGATTTGGACTTGTAGTGTTACTTAATTCTCCGTACTGGCCAATGATTATAACGGTGATTCTGATCCAACCATAAATTCATACATTGTTGTGGCCCTGGCCTCAGAGGATGGAAGTTCAATTTGTAGATCGACGTAGAAGGCTAATGTTAACAAACGTTGCCCATGAATGGAAGTTAGGCTAGCGAGCAAGCATTGTAGCCAGGTTGCCTAGGACAACAAAAAATACAAGTGTGTGCTGTATGACAGTCATAGACCGCTTCGTCAACATGAAAGAGAGGAGGATGGCATTCTCTATAAGTAGGGTGAGTCAACATGTTTTTCTACTTGCACGAACGCGCGCGCGCACACATACACATACACACACACACACACAAGCACACAAACAGAAATCAGAACCATGGACACCCACATCATATTTAGCCTATGTTGATTAGACTAAATTGTTTTTGGTATCTTTTATTTGTCACTGTATTAGACTAAGCAAAGGTGATTTGATGATGTTGAAAGGTTGAAGTTGAAATGGTGCTGGAATAGTGGAGGCAGGTCATGTTTTCTTTGTGACTTGCAGGACTGGTTCTAAATCAATAGTTGTTTAGTGGTCTGAAAATGTCTGAAACATTAACTTGTTTAACCATGCTGTAGCTCATGTAACTGTCTGTTCCATGCAATATGCATCATGGACTTCACCGGACAGAAGTTGCTATCCCGTTTTGTGATAAAACAAGGGTGTGGTTGAATTTATTCTGTCCCTGTCTTCTCATTGTCTCGGCCTTTAGGCCTATATATCACGGACACAAGGCATATGAATTAACATCAAACAAAGCAATTATCACAACACATACAGTGTAAGTTGTAATATGGCTTTGGGGGGGGTACGCAGATGAGCATATCTGAGACAGATTATGAAAGTACAGAAATTCTACAGTTTCATCAGCTGTCCGGATGGCTGGTCTCAGACGATCCCACAGGTGAAGAAGGATGTGGAGGTCCTGGGCTGGCGTGGTTACACATGGTCTGCAGTTGTGAGGCCGGTTGGATGTACTGCCAAATTCTCTACCTTATGGTAGAGAAATAAACATTAAATTCTCTGGCAACAGCTCTGGTGGACATTCCTGCATTCATCATGCCAATTGCACGCTTGAGACATCTGTGGCATTGTGTTATGTGACAGAACTGCACATTTTAGAGTGGCCTTTTATTGTCCACAGCACAAGGTTCACCTGTGTAATGATCATGCTGTTTAATCAGCTTCTTGATATGCCACACCTGTCACGTGGATAGATTATCTTGGCAAAGGAGAAATGCTCACTAACAGGGATGTAAACAAATTTGTGCACAAAATTTGAGAGGAATAAGCTTTTTGTGCGTATGGAACATTTCTGAGATCTTTTATTTCAGCTCATGAAACATGGGACCAACACTTTACATGTAGCGTTTATATTTTTGTTCAGTGTATCTTGACATCTTTTTGTAAGGTCTTCTTGGTGAGAAAGAAGATTGTGGTCTGTGTTGGAGGAGGGGAGAGCTTGACTTATCTGGCCTGTTGGTATGGAAACCACCATGGCACTCAGCCTCGACTAGGCTATTCGTATAGACTTTGTCCAACAAGTCACATGATAAAAACATGCCCTCCATAGTGTGGTCTTTGGAGATTGCATTACACAACAGAGGTGCATTGCACATCTGCATCTATATCCACTCATCTTCCAGTATCTCTTCACACTTGATTGAGTGGCTGACTCCTGCTTCTAGCAGTCTATTCTACTCTATGAGCTCAACATTTGTCACTTCCAGCCACTGCAGCCAGGCTGACTGGAGGGCCACAGATGCTCGCAATGATACGCAAGAACAGGTGCATACAAGCGGAGTGCTCGACTACGGCCAACTCTGGGGTTACCACCGCCAACCGTTGTCTCGCAGACAAAGTGGCACTACACTGGCGGCGATATAAATAAGGCCATTACGTAACTGTTTCTAGGCCCGTATGCTTCTGAAATAAATGATACAGTAGCCTAGATGTAACTGCATACACAAGAGGGCATTGTTTTACCCCTCTTTCTCCCAGACTCCCCTATTGCTCCTTCCTTTTACAGGTATGGGCCCCCATTTGATCACATGGACTTCTACCTGCTGCTCCACTCCAGCCAAGCTTTTTCAGGTACAAGCGAAAGCAGACCAACCTGCATCATGTTCTGTCCTATTTAGCTTTCCACACAAAATGTCAGGTTAAATTAGAGTCATTAAAGGCTAACTTGATGTATTCATTTAGACTGTTATAGCTGTGGCTTCAATGGTACTTCCTGAAATGAATCAGGCTGTGTAGCACCAGGTCGATACAGGCCTCTCTCCATTCCATTAGCAGCTCACCCCCAAGCTATCTGTTGGCGGCTGCCATGTTGGAGTGTTGAACCCACAGTGATGATTGTTACCCTGGGAGCTGTGAAAGAGAAGGCAGGCTCTATCTCCTCTACAATGTGAATATGCTAAGTAGTGGAGCAGGATGCAATTCTGTGGCAGTCCAGATAGGTTAATGAGTCAGCATTGATTGGCTTTGTAAATGCTAGTGTTTACCCAATCCATATATCCTTTTGGCTATTTTCAGTGTGTGTGCATGTATGTGTGTGTGCATTTGTTTGTGTGGGTGTTAGCGTGTGTGTGAGAGAGGAGATGCTCCCTGACTTTCTTCAACCTCAAACAGAGAAAGGGAAGTCTATGTTCTGTTCTCTCCCTGTGATGGCCTTTCCTCTGCTTGGTCAGTAACGTCTTTCTCTCTGTCGCCTCATCTCCCCTCTGGTCCATCCATTTGTCCTGTCCGGGGAAAGGAATCCAATTTTCTCCTTGGTTGACTTCCACAAATGCAGCAGAAAGCACAGAATGAATGATGAGCCTATTTTTAGCCAGTTTTGATTAGTCACGGTCAGCTGAACTTATGGCCAGCTCAGGCTCTTGTCAGGCTAGGAACAGCTAAAATAGATTTTTAATTGGCACACTGAGGCCTGGAAATGGTATCACAACCACTGTCTGTACTCAAGCAGCTGCAGTGGTGTAAAGTACTTAAGTAAAAATACTTTAAAATACTACTTAAGTAATTTTTTTGGGTATCTGTACTTTACTATTTAAATGTTTGACAACTTTTACTTTGACTTCACTACATTCCTAAAGAAAATAATGTACTTCTTACTCCGTACATTTTCCCTGACACCCAAAAGTACTCATTACATTTTGAATGCTTAGCAGGACAGGAGAATTGTCTTATTCATGCACTTATCAAGAGAACATCCCTGGTCAACCCTCCAGCCTCTGATGGCGGACTCACTAAACACACATGGTTTGTTTGTAAATTATGTCTGAGTGTTGAAGTGTGACCCTGGCTATATGTAAAAAAATAAATAAAAAAATAAGGAAATTGTGCTGTTTAGTTTACTTAATATAAGCAATTTGAAATGATTTATACTTTTACTTTTGATAAAATTGTGCCGTTTGGCTTGCTTAATATCAGCAATTTGAAGTATATTTTGGCAATTACATTTACTTTTGATACTTAAGTATATTTAAAACCAAATACTTGTAGACTTTTCCTCAAGTAGAATTTGAACCAGGTAACTTTCACTTTTACTTGAGTCATTTTCTATTAAGGTATCTTTACTTTTACTCAAGTATGACAATTGGGTGCTTTTTCCACCACTGAGCAGCTGTCACTCACAGTGTTTGCATGGGCATCAGTCCAATAATAATTTTCTACCTAGTTTAATATCTGTGAATGTTTTCAGCGCTTTTGTGCGATTTAGATTAGGATAATATAAAAGACAAGAATGTCTAAATGGTTCATGAATATTGTATTTAAATGACTGAATAGGAATGCATTTTGTTCATTGCATTGCAGCTCCTTACATTTCAAAATAGGTTTGAACACTTCAGAGTAGTGGCCAATTTTTGTTTTTGGACCATTTCCATAAACTCATTTACCACTTTGATTTCCTGAATAAACTAACAATCTAACTGATCTGCTCTCAGGTATAAACTAACAATATCTAACTGATCTGCTCTCAGGTATAAACTAACAATATCTAACTGATCTGCTCTCAGGTATAAACTAACAATCTAACTGATCTGCTCTCAGGTATAAACTAACAATATCTAACTGATCTGCTCTCAGGTATAAACGAACAATATCTAACTGATCTGCACTCAGGTATAAACTAACAATATCTAACTGATCTGCGCTCAGGAATAAACTAACAATATCTAAGTGATCTGCTCTCAGGAATAAACTAACAATATCTAACTGATCTATGCTCAGGTATAAACTAACAATATCTAACTGATCTGCGCTCAGGAATAAACTAACAATATCTAACTGATCTGCTCTCAGGTATAAACTAACAATATCTAACTGATCTGCTCTCAGGTATAAACTAACAATATCTAACTGATCTGCTCTCAGGTATAAACTAACAATCTAACTGATCTGCTCTCAGGTATAAACTAACAATATCTAACTGATCTGCTCTCAGGTATAAACTAACAATCTACCTGATCTGCTCTCAGGTATAAACTTACAATCTAACTGATCAGCGCTCAGGTATAATTGCAACCATCTACACATGCCCTCAGAAGTTCATGCCACAGTATTTAGGAGGACAAGGAGACTTGGAGCTTTAACATGGCCTTGTGGAGAGTGTGCTCCCAGAAGCTCTATGGTCTAGCTGCAGACGGTCTCTCTCTCCATTAAACATTTATTACCATTAAATATGTATTACCAGGGAAACCAGGCCAGCCTTATGATTATCATAATCTCTTTCTCTTTGTGTGTTTTTCACAGTGGTGTAAAGTACTTAAGTAAAATATTTTAAAGTACTACTTAGGTAGTTCTTTGGGGGTATCTGTACTTTACTATTAATATTTTTGACAACTTTTACTCTACTATATTCCAAAATATAATTATGTACTTTTTACTCCATACATTTTCCCTGGCACCCAAAAGTACTTGTTACGTTTTGAATTTTTAGCAGGACAGAAAAATGGTCCTGCAATTCACACACTTATCAAGAGAACATCCCTGTTCATCCCTACTGCCTCTGATCTGGCGGACTCACTAAACACAAATGCTTGGCTTGGAAATGATGTGTGAATGTTGGAATGTGCCGCTGGCTATCCATAAATGTAGGTTTTGACATTCTTACGTAAGTGTCATAACCAGCCATAAAATAATGCAATATATGCCACAACAGGTCATTGCAGTGTTATGACCGTATTATGACAGGTTATGTCAGCTGTTGTGACATGGTTATGACCGTGTCATAATGTTTTTTGACCCTGGGTGTCAAGTAAACTGTTACCAACTATTCTTAGTGCCCTTCTATGTCCGTCTGTACCCTGCGTTATCAACCATCCTATGAGAATGACAGATTTATGGACTTGTGGACTTTACATGTTGCTAACGTTACTTTGCTACCTGCCAACTTTACAGTTTTTACTTTTTAATTACCGTTTTATATTTAAAACATTTCCCTCGCTCAACTTTCTTAATTCAACTTTTTCACCCCGGATGCTTTATCTGGACATGGTTCTACAGGACCGCCACCAGCCGAAGCTAAGTAGTAACATTAACATTATGCCCTCTAATTGCAGTTGCTGTACTCATAATATACAGGAGAACAATCGCCTTATGGTGAGGATAGCGGTGCTGCAAGGCCAGCTTCAGACGCAATTGTTAGGCAAGGGTCATTTAAGTGTAGGAAAGGATGAAACAGCGTCTGTGCCACCAGTAAGTACAGATAGTAGTATAAATCCCCTCGCAAAGTCCCCGCAGAAGGACACATTTCTCATGGCTTCTGGAAGGAAATGCTGTAGGAATGCTTAACCGGTGTCGCTCATTCAGCCGACAGAAACGTTCAACCGGTTCTCCCCATTAAACAACGAGTCGGAGTCAGAGGCCGAGCATTCTCTGGTCTCTCGTCCTCCCGTTACGGGGACTGAGACGCCGAAGCCTCCCACCATTAGCTCTGACAAATTGAAAACCCTAGTCATTGGCGACTTCATTACCTGCAGTATTAGACTTAAAAATAATCATCCAGCGATCATTCACTGTTTACCAGGGGGCAGGGCTACCGACGTTAAGGCTAATCTGAAGATGGTGCTGGCTAAGGCTAAAACTGGCGAGTGTAGAGAGTATAGGGATATTGTTATCCACGTACGCACCAAAGATGTTAGGATGAAACAGTCCGAGGTCACCAAGCACAACATAGCGTGTAAATCAGCTAGAAAGATGTTGGCATCAAGTAATTGTCTCTGGCCCCCTCCCAGTTAGGGGAGTGATGAGCTCTACAGCAGTCTCACAACTCAATTGTTGGTTGAAAACTGTTTTCTGCCCTTCCCAAAATATAGAATTTGTAGATAATTGGCCCTCTTTCTGGGACTCACCCACAAACAGGAACAAGCCTGGCCTGCTGAGGAGTAACGGACTCCATCCTAGCTGGAGGGATGCTCTCATCTTATCCATGAACATAGACAGGGCTCGAACTCCTCTAGCTCCACAATGAGATAGCCTGCTGCCTAGCCTGCACTATTAGCCAGCCTGCCAGCTTAGTGGAGTCTGCCACTAGCACAGTCAGTGTAGTCAGCTCAGCTATCCCCATTGAGACCGTGTCTGTGCCTCGATCTAGGTTGGACAAAACTAAACATGGCGGTGTTCGCTTTAGCAATCTCACTGGAATAAAGACCTCCTACATTATTGTCATTATTGAAAGAGATTTTGATATCTCACATCTCAAAATAGGGCTACTTAATGTTAGACCCCTCACTTCCAAGGCAGTTATAGTCAATTAACAAATCACTGATCCTAATCAGATACTACTGCATGGTCGGAACTACTGCATGGTCGGAACTAGATTTCGCTACACTCGCATTAACATCTGCTAACCATGTGTATGTGACAAATAAAATTTGATTTGATTTGATGTGATTGGCCTGACTGAAACATGGCTTAAGCCTAATGAATTTACTGCGTTTAATGAGACATCTCCTCCTGGTTACACTAGTGACCATATCCCCCGCACATCCCGCAAAGGTGGAGGTGTTGTTAACATGTGTATAGCAAATTTCAATTTACAAAAAACAATGACAGCATTTTCATCTTTTGAGCTTCTAGTCATGAAATCTATGCAGCCTACTCAATCACTTTTTATAGCTACAGTTTACAGGCCTCCTGAGCCGTATACAGCGGTCCTCTTAATGTTTTTCCTCATAATCATGGACTATCGGACCACCATTTTATTGCGTTTGCAATCGCAACAAATAATCTGCTCAGACCCCAACCAAGGATCATCAAAAGCCGTGCTATAAATTCTTGGACAACCCAAAGATTCCTAGATTCCCTTCTAGACTCCCTCCCCCTATCCAAGGACGTCAGAGTACAATAATTGGTTAACCACCTAACTGAGGAGCGAAATTTAACCCTGCGTAATACCCTAGATGCAGTCGCACCCCTAAAAACAAAAATAATTTGTCATAAGAAGCTAGCTCCCTAGTATACAGAAAATACCCGAGCCCTGAAGCAAGCTTCCAGAAAATTGGAACGGAAATGGCACTACACCAAACTGGAAGTCTTCCGACTAGCTTGGAAAGACAGCACTGTGCAGTATCAAAGAGCCCTCACTGCTGCTCAATCATCCTATTTTTCCAACTTAATTGAGGAGAATAAGAACAATCCAAGATGTATTTTTGATACTATCGCAATACGAACTAAAAAGCAGCATTCTCCAAGCGAGGATGGCTTTAACTTCAGCAGTGATAAATTCATTACCTTCTTTGACGAAAATATCATAATCATTAGAAAGCAAATTACGGACTCCTCTTTAAATCTGCGTATTTCTCCAAAGCTCAGTTGTCCTGAGTCTGCACAACACTGCCAGGACCTAGGATCAAGGGAGACACTCATGTTATTTAGTACTATATCTCTTGACACATTGATGAAAATAGTAATGGCCTCTAAACCTTAAAGCTACATAATGGACCCTATTTCAACTAAATTACTGAAAGAGCTGCTTCCTGTGCTTGGCCCACTTATGTTGAACATAATAAACAGCTCTCTATCCACCGGATGTATACCAAACTCACTAAAAGTGGCAGTAATAAAGCCTCTCTTGAAAAAGCCAAACCTTGTCCCAGAAAATATAAAAAACTATTGGCCTATATCGAATCTCCCATTCCTCTCAAAATTTTTAGAAAAAGCTGTTGCGCAGCAACTCAGTGCCTCCCTGAAGACAAACAATGTATACGAAATACTTCTGTCTGATTTTAGACCCCATCTTAGCACTGAGACTGCACTCGTGAAGGTGGTAAATTACCTTTTAATGGCATCAGACCAAGGCTCTGCATCTGTCCTCGTGCTCCTAGACCTTAGTGCTGCTTTTGATATCCTTGATCACCACATTCTTTTGGAGTGATTGGAAACCCAAATTGGTCTACATGGACAAGTTCTGGCCTGGTTTAGATCTTATCTGTCGGAAAGATATCAGTTTGTCTCTGTGGATGGTTTGTCCTCTGACAAATCAACTGTACATTTCAGTGTTCCTCAAGGTTCTGTTTTAGGACCACTATTGTTTTCACTATATATTTTACCTCTTGGTGATGCCATTCGGAAACATAATGTTAACTTTTACTACTATGCGGACGATACTCAGCTGTACATTTCAATGAAACATGGTGAAGCCACAAAATTGCCCTCCCTGGAAGCCTGTGTTTCAGACATAAGGAAGTGGATGGAAGCAACTTTTTTACTTTTGAGCTCGGACAAAACAGTTCTAGGTCCCAAGAAACAAAGAGATCTTTTGTTGGATCTGACAATTAATCTTGATGGTTTTACAGTCGTCTCAAATAAAACTGTGAAGGATCTCGGCGTTACTCTGGACCCTGATCTCTCTTTTGACGAACATATCAAGACTATTTCAAGGACAGCGTTTTTCCATCTACGTAACATTACAAAATCAGAAACTTTCTGTCCAAAAATTATGCATAAGAATTAATCCATGCTTTTGTCACTTCTTGATTAGACTACAGTATCTGCAATGCTCTACTTTCCGGCTACCCGGATATAGCACTAAATAAACTTCAGTTAGTGCTAAACACGGCTGCCAGAATCTTGGCTAGAACCAAAATATGTGATCATATTACTCCAGTGCTAGCCTTCCTACACTTGCTTCCTGTTAAGGCAGGGCTGATTTCAAGGTTTTCCTGCTAACCTACAAAGAATTACGTGGGCTTGCTCCTACCTATCTTTCCAATTTGGTCCTGCCGTACATACCTACATGTACACTATGGTCACAAGACACAGGCCTCCTTATTGTCCCTAGAATTTCTAAGCAAACAGCTGGAGGCAGGGCTTTCTCCTATAGAGCTCCATTTATATGGAATGGTCTGCCTATCCATGTGAGAGACGCAGACTCGGTCTCGACCTTTACGTCTTTATTGAAGACTCATCTCTTCGGTAGGTCATATGATTGAGTGTAGTCTGGCCCAGGGGTGTGAAGGTGAACGGAAAGGCACTAGAGCGACGAACCGCATTTGCTGTCTCTGCCTGGCCAGTTCCCCTCTCTCCACTGGGATTCTCTGCAGTAACCCTATTACGGGGCCTGAGTCACTGGCTTACTGGTGCTCTTCCATGCCGTCCCTAAGAGGGGTGCGTCACTTGAGTGGGTTGAGTCACTGAAGTGATCTTCCTCTCCGGGTTGGCGCCCCCCTCGGGTTCGTGCCGTGGGGGAGATCTTCGTGGGCTATACTCGGCCTTGTTCAGGGTAGTAAGTTGGTGGTTGAAGATATCCCTCTAGTGGTGTGGGGGCTGTGCTTTGTCTCCCGACCCCTTCTGTCTCAGCCTCCAGTATTTATGCTGCAATAGTTTATGTGTTGGGGGGCTAGGGTCAGTCTGTTATATCTGGAGTATTTCTCCTGTCTTATCCAGTGTCCTGTGTGAATTTAACTATGCTCCCTCTAATTCTCTCTCTCTTTCTCTCTTCTCTCAGAGGACCTGAGCCCTTGGACCATGCCTCAGGACTACCTGGCCTGATGAGTCCTTGCTGTCCCCAGTCCACCTGGTCGTGCTGCTGTTCCAGTTCCAACTGTTCTGCCTGCGGTTATGGAACCCTGACCTGTTCACCGGCCGTGCTACCTTGTCCTGGACCTGCTGTTTTCAACTGTCTCTCTCTATCGCACATGGTGTCTCTAACAATGAAAAGACAACTGACATTTACTCCTGAGGTGCTGACCTGTTGCACCCTCTACAACCACTGTGATTATTATTATTTGACCTTGCTGGTCATCTATGAACGTTTGAACATCTTGGCCATGTACTGTTATGTCTTTCGAGGGAGTTTTTCATAGCCACCGTGCTTCTACATCTGCATTGCTTGCTGTTTGGGGTTTTAGGCTGGGTTTCTGTATAGCACTTTGTGAAATCTGCTGATGTAAAAAGGGCTTTATAAATACATTTGATTGATTGACTTATTCACATGTGTTCCTGTCCTGTCCTCCTGTGGGAGTGAAGGACTCACCTCTGTGTCCCTTTGTATCTCTCTGTCATGCAGTTTCTGCTGGGTAACATTGATGACCCTTCATGTTGGAATCACTTATGGCTTGTGTGAAACCTCTTAAGAGTTGTCATATTTACAACAGTTATGATGTAGAGAACTATACCGATATGGGAATCTTATTATTATTTATTTTTGGATATCATGATATCCTTTTGGTTATAATCTGATCTCAGTTATCATCACTTTGATGAGTAAACAAACAAGCAAACACACATCACATGCGTAATACAAGCATGAATGCCCAAAACATTTGAATGCTGTTCATATGGAGCACCAGGCACAGTATGAGGAGGCTCAGTCCATTTAGTCCAGTATATAGCTCAAATAGCCTTCTGCTATTTCAGCTAAATAGGACTGCAGCTCTGCATAGACTTGGAACAGAAAATTGCACACACTCCTCTTGACACACGTGTCCATAGCAGAGAACAAGTTTACGATATCTTGGTTAGGACCTCGTGCACAAAGACCATAGGCTCTCACTTTTCTGAAATGTCACATGTAGCTTTGTTCACAGAATGAAACCCAGCTCCTTCACTTTGTGAGTCAGAGTCAGCTATTCTGATCTGGTCGTCAGATCAGCCTCATTGTCCAAACTCAAGTACTGGCTCCAGCTCCACTCTGCCTCTGTGTTACCATGGTGATTGACGCTGCGTTGGTGGGTGCCGTGGTATGCAGTCAGTGTTTGACTGGTAAAGAAGGGCAGGTGGTGAGTCAAGGACTGTCCAGGGTACTGTCCTGTACCACCCTCACCCCACTGACCCATGCCCTGGTTAGTGGTGTAGTGGCCATAGGGGGGGTAACTGTAACCCAGGTACCCAGGGTAGGTTTTGGAGGACGTGGGCAGATGGACAGGGCACATTCTATAGTCCTGGGGCATGGCTGGAGCCAAGGGTGGGTGGTGGTGGTGGTGGTGGGTGTGTCCCATGTCCCTGACAGGGCCAGGACCAGGACTGTTAGTCTCGTGCCCAGGGACAGTGGCTACATCACGGAGGTGAGACTCATAGCTGCGCCTGCCTTTGCAATCCTCCACTGCAGAAGATGGAGAGGGAAGTCTGCCATGCTCATCAGATCTGGAGAGAATAAGACATATGGCGCAGGTTACTAATATGACTTCTTAGTTGTTATTGTCATCAACCCACGCACAGTATGTGAACTCACTCGCTGACTCAAAGTGTCACTTTTAATTGCACAGTATGGAGGTGTATTCTGCACCATAGAGTGCCTGTTAAGTATAGCACTGAGTCACTGAGTTTTCTATTGGCATAATGGGTCATGATTCTGCATATGAACCTGTGTGGGTGTGCAGGCTGTTAGAGTGGGGATTCACCTGTATGTTGGGTTTCACCTCCAAAAAAATGGAAGTCAAGGTATGCTTTACAATCTAGTTTATAATGCTACAATGTTGCGCTTATACATGCATGTGTGTGTGCCTGGTGGTTGTACAGTACCTGCATGGTTGGTAGAACATAGATGCAGGGCCAGGCACCATCTGCTCCTCAGTGCTGTAGTCCTGTCTGTGGTCGTGGAGCTCCAGTAGTTCAGTGTGCAGGCTGTGGCTCTGGGACGGGTCCTGTTCCATGGCCCAGGGGGAGAAGAGATCCTCCTTAGCCGACACCACGTTCTCTGTTGTTCCCAGGGTTATCCTCCGTTCTGCTGGCTCACAGTCTAATGTCGCCCTTTGGAGGTCTAGATGGGAAAAGATTGTGGATCAATGAGACTACCTATAGGCCTATGAGCTGGACAACCTTTGACATTATACAGATCTGATCAATCTAATCTTACTGTATACAGGTAAGAATCATACCTGAAGGACTTTTGAATTCTCTTTCTCTGTCTTGTTTGGCTTTCTTTGAAGCATTTCCAGGACTCTTGTTGGATCGACACCTATAAAAAAATACAATAAAAACTTGTAAAGCACGTCTCTCAACTCACACGCACGTAGTGTTATAGTTCTATTGATCCCTACCTCTTGCTATGAGTACGGGTGTTCTCCCCTTTGAATCCTTTAGCAAAGGGGTTGTGGTCAATCTTGAGTTTAGCGATCTGAAAGCAGGAGTGGGGATGAAGACATCAGATTGGGTTACACCCATTCCCAAAGAGCAAGTTAATTACGTGGGTGCACCGTTTGTATGTTCTTAATACGTGAGTTAATAGACGGACCTTAGTGTTCTGGTAGGCCGTGACTGCAGTGAAGGTGGTCTCAGGGAAGGAGAAGTAATGGAAGTGTCCCCAGCGCACACTGTGCAGACTGTCAGCCTGGACCACAGAGAAGCGTGGGATGTAGCGATGCATAGAGTGCAGGATGATCTGAGGAGAGAACAGACACCACTAATGAGTCAACTAATAACATTGTTTACAGAAATGACAGCTGTCTACTCTCAGACTGTGAGAGGTTGCGGGCTGGGGATTCAGTAGAGAAGGAGATACGTGTTCTTACATGGCCGTGCTGGTCCAGAGTGTGGTTGGTGAGTTTGAGCTTGAGGAAGGACACCGATTGTTTCATCCAGAAGGAGCCCGGGGTGGGGGAGTCTGGATGCACGTACGTCCGACAGGGGAGCTGGGGCTCGGCTTTCCCAGCCATGTCCCACTGGCCTTTATTCCACTACAAAGACAGAGAGAAGGGGGGAGGGGACAGGCGTTACTCAGGTGTGAAACGAACCACAAGACAAGCCTCAACACGTAGACACTCCACAAAAACTCACATACCCCCAGTCTTTACACTGATATATATAAGGAATCTGTGGTGCATATTATTGCAAGCTTGAACAGTATCCTGTAGGTATGTATATAATTGCGTATAATCTACCAACATATATACATGAACTGCTATAGCAAAGGAAAAACGCTCTGGAGCATATGGAGCATATGGTCAAAAGCAATGTGTACTGAGGGGAGGGCCAGTGGATGCATGGAGGGGGTGTTGCTCCCCATTCACTTTGATTGGAGGGGGGNCCTCGGGGGTAGAAAAACAGGACGTAGGAAAGGTCTTTGATATGCAGTGTGTGTGGTGATTGGCTGGGTGTGGGCGGGGCACCGTCTGGACTGTATGCTGGATGCAGACTGACTGCAAGCTTGTCTTCTACTTAATCTCCTTATGTTTCCTTTTAAAACAATGCCTGACTATATTCCAAACTGTGACACATTTAGCTTATCTAATTGGAACTTTCCCAATAGAAATGTATTCTAATGTGTGTATAAGACGTGATATATCAATCAAATGTATTATCAATTAAGTGTATTTATGAAGCCCTTTTTACATCAGCATATGTCACAAAGTGCTTACACAGAAACCCAGCCTAAAACCCCAAAGAGCAAGCAATGCAGATGTAGAAGCACGGTGGCTAGGAAAAACTCCCAGCAACTGAGGCATTATATAAGGATGGTGGACATGTTGTTTTTACCCTGTATCTGGAGTTGTCCACCGGAACCATTTCCACCATGAGGACATAGTTGGTATAGGGTTGGAGTCCAGATAGACTGACGTTGCAGTGGGGAAACATCCTCCTGATACGTACAAATCCACACTAATTGTATTATCCTCTCAATTCCTGATCACAGCTCTATGCAATCTCTCAAAAAAGCATACTAGCAGCAGATACAGTTTCACAACGTTGCTAAAGCTACAATATGGCATGAAATGTGGGTGAAAGGTACTTTGCAGTGAACACACCACAGCATGGAATGCGTTTAGTAGATTTACACAGATCCAAAAGGATGATAAAGGATATAGCAACAATTGTACCGGCCGTGTTTGGTGATGATCATCTCAGTCCCCAGGTTGTGGAAAGACTTCCAGAGGTCAGCCTTCTCCAGGGTCATCCTGACATTGCCTTGGTGGTAGGGGTCAGCTGTAGGGGGGGACGGGGTCATCATGTTGGGCCTCGGCTCTGGAGAGAGAGAGGGGGACATGGAGCCTTACAGAGTGGACCAGCACTGGAGAAATCCTTTGTACACAGAGATTTCCACAGAAAATGCAACATTTCAACTATGCAATAGACTTGCTGTTGCTCTCTTGCTAGACCACTGACTGACGTAGCAAAGGTTGAAAAAGTGATGCTTACCAGAGATATGCTGCATTGCCTGCACGGTTCACCACAATGGTCAAAGAGAATATCAAGATCAAATTCCTTATCCAAATCTGTGCTGATGTCAGACCCACATCACTGTGAGAATACTGTGAGAGGAGCTTTGGACTTAGTGGTGGTCCTTGGATCGTGAAAGTTTTGTATCAATCTCAAAACTTTCCTTTCCATATCCTTTAACTTGTGGAGTTAGAGGGGCTGACCTCTGGAGTTCATTGGTCAGCCCAGAAGGGGAATGGCCTGTGAGGACAAAGTGGGTGTGGTTACAACAGAGTGGTGTGCCTGGTTTCGAACCTTTGAAGTGTCTCATCAGACAAGGGGGTGGGAAATGGAGGGGGTGGGCATACTGTGTTGCTGTGAAGAAATAGCTGCCTGAACATGACCTTTTGTTTCTAGAAATCACTGTTTTAAAAAATATATATATATTTACCAAATCAACTACTTTACCTTTATTTAACTAGGCAAGTCAGTTATTTGCAATGACGGCCTACACCGGCCAAACCCGAACGACGCTGGGCCAATTGTGTGCCGCCCTATGGGACTCCCAATCACAGCCGGATGTGATACAGCCTGGAATCAAACCAGGATGTCTGTAGTGACGCCTTGAGATGTGGTGCCTTAAACCGCTGTGCCACCCGGGAGCCTCATTTACATTGACCCCCCCCTATTTGTTTTTACACTGCTGCTACTCGCTGTTTATTATTAATGCATAGTCACTTCACCCCTACCTATATGTACAAATTACGTTGACTAACCTGTATCCCCGCACATTGACTCGGTACCGGTACCCCCTGTATATAGCCAAGTTATTGTTATTTTGTGTTACTTTTTATCATAATTTTTTACTTCGTTTATTTGGTAAATATTTTACTTAACTCTTTCTTGAACTGCACTGTTGGTTAAGGGCTTGTAAGTAAGCATGTATAGGGCCCTAAGGTATAATCCAGCTGTAGGTGTGTTTTAAATGGGGGAGTGGGGGGGTTGAGTTATCTCCGTCCTTGACAATCGGAGGCAGCTCTGGCTAATCGTGGCCGATGGCCCCCAGGCCTGAAGAGGTGCCGTATGGGGCCTAATGGGGCTGGCACAAGTGGCCTGTTAGCCTGAAAGGACAGAGGGAGGGGATGGGGGGATGGATGGAGGCTCCAGGGTTTCTGATGTGTGATAACCCCACCGCAGGGCTCTCCATCCTGGCTGCTCTGATCCCGTGCAGCCCTTGTCTGGGTCTGGAGCACCCTCCTGATCCCCGGCTGAGGTCCACACACATGCTAAACACCCATAGAGCAGTGAAGGAGGGATGGTCACACAGCCCAGGCACATCCTATCTGAATTTCAGACACAATCATCATTGAGGTTTGAGAGGACTCCAGAAGTTGGGTTTGAGTCTGTGTTGTGCATACTGTATTTGTGTTAGTTATTCTGTGATAAACTATTACTACACTGTTTTGGAGCACATGACATGGCCCAGATTGGTGAAAAAGTGCTTTGAATAAACATTGTTTTGATTCTGAATAGGTTACTGTGTCTGTGTGTGGACATTGTATGCAACACTTTTCATAGCACAAGGGTAGAGGGTGAGGCCTTTGTATGTGGTAGCTTTAGTGGCTATTGTCTCAAGAGTTAGTATAGGGATAGAATTCAATTCACACAGTGCTAAATGGAATCTCTCATAGGGATACAACAGAGGACATTTAACAAATGCATGACTCAAACTTTGTATGTCAGTGTGAAACTCATTGTTGCAGAAGGTTTAGTATCTCTGTTTCACTTTGCACCTTCAGCTTTAAGAATGTTCCAGATGGGAAAACCAGGATGACTCAGGCTGGTCTAAATTCTCAGGTAAAATCAAGGTGTGTTTGTGTGCGTGCGCGTGCATGTCTGTTGTACAGTAGCCTCGGAGAAGTTGAAGCACATCGGAGTGTTCAATTAGGCCCATCTACCTTCCAGACTGACATGTAGAGACACATCCCTACTTCCTAGATCAACCTCAGCCTGGAAGGTGGAATTCTGTAGGCCTATGTGCCTGAAGTGTAGGTTTTCCCCATGACCTTTGCAACCATGATACAGTATGCATGGCAAAAATGGTTACACTTACATATCTTTTGTGTTGGGAGCGTTTAATGTCAAAGAAGTTAGACACTGGCTTAATAAAGCAATAGGCCAATATACCACGGCTAAGGGCTGTTGTTAGGCACGACACGACGCTCGACTTCGTCTGGGGCCTAACAACACCTGTGCCAATATATCCTCATAACACCGGCTTTTCTGGCATTCTCTGGTCTCTTCAGATGAAGTTTCTCTGCTGCACTGAGAATCTATGTGGGACTAGCTCACCCTGGTGGATTCTGGTTGCATGGCAACCTATTGGGCTCAGCTGCTTCTGTCTCCCCACACATGCAATTCTAATAATGTGGAAAATAATCTGAGTCACTCAACAGATAAGAACACGTTGAACCACTAGAGGGTACTCTAATTTCTCCTATAGATTATACATTGATAGTCTAATTTCTCCTCTAGATTATACACTGATACTCTAATTTCTCCTATAGATTATACATTGATACTCTAGTTTCTCCTATAGAATATACATTGAACGACTCTGGTATTTACTTCCATATCAACACCACTGTTAGTAGGTAGCAGTTAGCCTTTGCATGCTCAATAGCACATTCAACATTATAATTGTGTTTTATATTTGAAAAGTTGAGAGAAGTCAGTTCTGGGGCTTGATCATTTATTATGTGGGTGAATAATTTTCACTTTAAATTAAGGATTTTATTCAATGCAAGTAGAGAGAAATACCTATTTTTGAAGCAATTGGAATTGATTGGAAAAGCTAAATTGTTTGTGTCAGTCAAGACAAAGACACCTTACAGTATAGAACTTAAATAAGAACATCTGAATGCCTTACAACACACTGTCTTATAAGGTTGGTTGTAGTTGAGAATTGAATTAAAGATTTTCTAACTTAAGTGATGGAAGTATGATTTGATTTATCCACTTTAGACCAGCGCTGTGTTAAGGATCCAGACTA
This sequence comes from Hucho hucho, assembly GCA_003317085.1. Classification (NCBI taxonomy): domain Eukaryota; kingdom Metazoa; phylum Chordata; class Actinopteri; order Salmoniformes; family Salmonidae; genus Hucho; species Hucho hucho. The sequence goes on from QNTS01000593.1 coordinate 18,844, forward strand.
GTTAGTGTAAAATGTTATTTTACTGCTGTCCCAGCTCTAGGTTTGATGTCATTTGTGTTCAATCTAATCTAAAGGAAATTCCTTTTAGTGCCCCCTTCTCTGACCCAGTCATCTGATATACAGTCATGACTGAAATTGTTGAAACCCTTGATAAAGTTGTGTAAAATAAAACACTAAAATAAATAATACAAATACTGAGCTATATTGCCACACACACTGACTTTGCCCTGGTACCTCACCCCCTAAACACACACACACACACACACACACACACACACACACACACACACACACACACACACACACACACACACACACACACACACACACACACACACACACACACACACACACACACACACACACACACACACTGTCCCCTGCAACTGTCCTTTTGTCACCGGAGAGAGACTAGTCCAGTGCTAAACGTGTCTCTGGTCCTGAGCCAGCCACAGCCAGTGTACTGTGTCTGTACTGAGGAGATGAGAGGGACGGGGAGGGACGGAGTCAGACAAGGTGCTGCTGCACCACAGGAACGCTGCCAAAAGGAACTCAGTGACCCTCCTCTTCTCTCTCCTCCCCGCTCTGCTATCTGGATAAGATTACACAGCACCACCGTCACCATGCTGATACCACTGAATTACCCATCAGGGAGAGAAGGAAGATCAGGTCACGGAGGAGTAAATGAAAGAAGAGCAAAGGTGGAGCAAGAGAGGAAAAGGATGAAAAAGATTATAAAGGACGAAAAACATCAACACAGAGGTGGAAGAAGAGGTGAAGAGGAAAGAGATTAAAGCAGAAACAGGCAAAGACACAAAAAGGTGGTTTCTTTATTTGTTGTGTCAGACTGTTGGGCCCTTAACACAGGGCTTCACCAACCCCACAGTGGGACTGTGACACTCCACAATAGTGTGTGTGTGTGTGTGTTTGGGTGAGTGGACAAGGCTTGTGTGGGTGGGGGGGGTGGGGGGGGACAAGGACTGTCACTTTTTCTCTTTCTCCTCTTGATGTCTCCAGGCTGGCTTACTTCTTAGCTTTGCCCTGGGCAGCCACGGCCTCCATGGCTTTCTTCACAGTCTCAGCGTCTCCCAGGAAAGCCATGGGCTTGACGGGCTTCAGGTTCGCGTCCAGCTCGTACACAATGGGGATACCTGTTGGCAGGTTCAGCTCCATGATGGCAGCGTCTGACATGCCTGAGGAAACAGAGAGAAAGACGTGTTAGGAGTGAGCAGAGGATAGTGTGGGAAATCAAGACTGATCATTCACATAGAGGAAATTCTCATAAGGCAATGTATTTAACATGTGTATTCCCAGTGGAGGGGAAGTACAGATCCTCAAAGGCTGGTATATTTCTTAGCTAGTACCACCTTTGACAGGGGAGGTTGTCCATACTCCTCTTTCAGGGGAGCGCTAGGGGGGGCACTAAGTAGCTTGTTTCAGCAAACCTTACCTTTCTCTGCCCTTTCCCTCTGCCCTCTTGTCACCCCCTCTCCCTCTGCAACCCTGCCACCCAGTAACACTGTCTGCATCACCCCGGCCCCACCACTCCTGGAGAATGCAGAACCTTTCTGCAGAAAGGTCGTGTCAGTAATGTGAACCGCACCCATGTCCTTTTCCACTGTGTCTGTCTGAGCTCCAGGGAGAGAGCCCAAGCTATTTATAGATTTCTGGTAATCTGGAAATGTGCCATCAGAAAATATTCACACACCTTAAGTTTTTCCACATTTGGTTGTGTTACAGCCTGAATTCTTTACACAATACCCCATAATGTCAAAGTGGAATTATGTTTTGAGAAAAATATATGTATTAATAAAAAATAAAGCTGAAATGTCTTGAGTCAATAAGGATTCAACCTCTTTGTTATTGAACGCCTAAATAAGTTCACGAGTAAAAATGTGTTTAACAAGTCGCATAATACGTGCAATAATAATGTTTAACATGATTTTTGAACGACTACCACATCACTGTACCCCACACATACAATTATCTGTAAGGTCCCTCAGTCGAGCAGTGAATTTCAAACACATATTCAACCACAAAGACCAGGGAGGTTTTCCAATGCCTAGCAAAGAAGGGCACCTATTGGTAGATGGGTAAAAATAAAAAGCAGACATTGAATATCCCTTTGAGCATGGTGAAGTTATTAATTACACCTTGGATGGTGTGTCAATACAACCGGTCAGTACAAAGATACAGGCGTCCTTCCTTACTCAAGTAAGGAAGGACGCCAGAGAGGAAGGAAACCGCTCAGGGATTTCACAATGAGGCCAATGGTGACCTTAAAACAGTTACAGAGTTTAATAGCTGTGAACGGAGAAAACTGAGGATGGGCCAACAACATTATAGATTGATTACATCCTCGGGTCTACTTGGGTATGACGCTACAAGCTTGGCACACCTGTATTTGGGGAGTTTCTCCCATTCCTCTCTGCAGATCCTCTTAAGATATATATGTGTATATACACTACTGTTCAAAATTTGGGGTCACTTAGAAATGTCCTTGTTTTTGAATGAAAAGCAAATATTTTGTCCATTAAAATAACATCAAATTGATCAGAAATACAGCGTAGACATTCTTAATGTTGTAAATGACTATTGTAGGTGGAAAAAACAAGGACATTTCCAAGTGACCCCAAACTTTTGAACAGTAGTGTATATATATATATTTATGTGACTGGGTGCATGTGGTGTACTATGCCTACAGGCCCAGTAGCTGTATTCTCACTGAGCCACAGTCAGCAAAGAGTTAGGTGAGTAACTGTGATGTCCATAATACCTGTATCATTACTTTAGTATTATCAGTGTATCGTCATAACTACTGTGTACCATCATTACAACTGTGTATCATCATTACTACTGTGTATCGTCATTACTACTGTGTATCGTCATTACTACTGTGTATCATCATTACTACTGTGTATCATCATTACTACTGTGTATCATCATTACTACTGTGTATCGTCATTACTACTGTGTATC